>JAGDQP010026847.1:0-14889 GCA_022664845.1 Lepisma saccharinum
ATACCAGATAAATTTCAAAACACAATTAACGACAATATAATAGTCTCAATTGCATATATAGTTTTCAAGATTTGAAACACTATAAGGAAAGTATCTGTTGTGTAGAATCGCAGGAGAATTAGCACTACTTACTTTGAATAAAAGGAATAAGAATATCCTAATTAGAATTCCGTGTATGTGAATACTGAATAATATACAATCTATATAAATGTCATGACTGGAAGAAATATGAGCATGTTTTATCTTGTTTCTATTAAAACAACTAGGGCTGAAAAACAATTATGAAAAACTGTTATTTTCATTGTATTGAGACATATGCATGGTTCCACTCATTTGGCTTGGACGAATTCCCTGACTTTTCCAGGTTACTATTCACAAATTTCCAGGTTATTATATACACCGTTAACACGAATGAAGCACGGTAAATGATGCATAAATATAGCAAAAAGGTATCAAGTCAAGAGTACATATGGCTAACAACTGCCTGGCATCGCATATTGCTCAATTCAAACTTCTACTTACAGATACAGCAATACGCCTGAAACTGTTTCTGTTCTACAGGTCTCAGAATCTTGGCCCAGTTAGAACACAGCCTCTATTCTACACAATTAACAATGAAACGAAACATTTTCTTCGTAGCCTCACAACCTCATTCTGAAACACTACTTTAAATAAATACAAATATTTCTACGAAAAAAATACATATTTACGTTGCTATAAAATTTAACATAAGCAGACAAAGCTTGATTCAGAATGATAAAGTATAAATATCTACATAACTTATAAGGGCTACTCAAAAGTATGGCAGAAAATAAGTCCATTGTCAAAACTAAAACAAGATACATAATAATTTATGCAGTTGTCAAAGTGGGGCGGTATGTTTATTCTTATGTATCAATTTTCGATTTGTCTAGACAATATTAGGAAAACATGCCACCTCTGTTTCCTCAACCTTCAAAAGCTGTATTTATGACTTGATCTGGAGCCTTATGTTCAAGAGTAAGTTATCATTGAATTTTAACCTAAAAAATCACTACGTAATTAATCTGATGAAGGGGGAAAGGGGGAATGAGCTTCTCCAAAATAATTCAATGCGCGCACATACTCTAGAAATATTCATCCACACACACTGAAAAATATACTATTGAGAGTCGTATTGGAATCAACGAAGTGGCGTTTCAAATGGAACTAATATGTACGACAACGGATTTAAAATGCGAAAGACATTCAAGTTCCTTCCATATTATCTGTACGATACTAGTGGAAAATTGTACAAAAAAAAAAACGGAAGCAAATTCTCCAAATCAAAATACAACTTTTACGACGCTTTTACTTTGTTTTGTGAAGTAACCAAAACGAAAAAAAAAGTTTAAGAGCTCTTATTACACAAAATTCTCTTTTAGAACCACTTGTCTTTGAATTTCTGAATTAAGGCTTTAGGCAACTTTAACTCCGGCCGAATTGGTGGAATGATGAAAGGGGAAGGAAACGGGAAAAACTCGAAAAAACATACGCACATAGTGTTTGTCAACCAGAGCAACAAGGCACGAGCCGGGATCGAACCCTACGCACTAGAGGTGAGCGCTGTACCACTGAGCCACAGCGGCCGCAGAACCATTTCTGTGATTGTGTGGTTATGAGCTACCATGAGAAGAATTTTTACATCCTATAGAACATTCACCGACTCTGATTGCGAAGTTATTACAAATTTTACTTTTGTTAAATCTTACACTTTCATAAACAAATATCGGTGCTAGAATTTATTATTGGAATATTCGTATACGGTGTTAAGTGTCTGATTGATCTCTGTTTAGGCTACCGCCATTACGATAACACATTAAAAATAGTTCAGGAAGAATTCCTGAATTGCTATAATAATTATTATAATGGAAATTAGATTAACAATTTGATATTTCTGAAAATTATATGGTATATCACCAATACCGAAAATGAAAAAAAAAAAAAAATCACCACCTCTTAGGATTACCATTTCTACGAAGCTAACAAGACACATTAACACACAAATATATATAATTTAAAAAACAGTTGATCTGGTGGTCAAATTTGTTCTGTAGTAATGGGTGTTCTAAACTTTCACCGCTAGGTCATGATGCACGTAAAGAGGCAGTTGGTATGTTTCCAAAAACATATACTGAAGTCATATTTTATCAGTGCAAGCCCTGGTCTGAAAAAATTAAAGCGGAAGTTTAAAACCACTGGCTCCTGTTGCAAGAGTCGCCAGCTCTTTCGGGTAATTCTTATTACATTATGTAAGAAATGCCCAGCAAAATGAAGGTTTATAAAAAATAATAATAATACTTCAGAGAAGCAAAAATTCATAATAAATATTTCCCAAATTTTCCAGGTATTTGAAGTTTTCCACAAAATACCCTGACCTTTCCAAGTTGGTGGGAGCCCAGCATATGCAAATACCTGTATTAATATGAGCACCAAGTAATTGTTTCCTCAGCCAGAAAATTATATTTTTTATTGTGCATTTTTTGCATACTTCATTGCGTAATTTTAAGACTTTTATATGCATGAAATATCACTCCAAGTATATACAATTTTGTTTATGGTGACAACTGACAATTTTGTACTATCAGGTTTCCAGCAATGCTCTCAATTTGTTGAAAGTCCATTGGAAGTGAGCGCGAGTAATGAGTATTCAGCGCTTACGTTATGACAGTCGACCATGCTGAGATGGTGTTGGGGTTTATTTTGCTGGATGTTATGGTCTCACGAGGGGAGTGCGAGGAGGGAAAATAGAGGAGGATTCGAGTTGTCTGCAAGGTTGCCATGCCTAGTGATTTGGCATAACATTGCCTTTCAAATTTCATTTGCTGTATACTGATAAACCTTTGTGTTTTCAAATTTAATAATAGTGACAAGTGATGCATTGTAATGGAACGAATTAAGTTCTTAACAATGGACAACAATAGTTCCAACAATGGATAGCTAAACAATAAGTGGTAAGCGTAAAAATACTTTTCATTTTTTTTAGAAACAATACACAGTAATACTTCCATTATTGTTGCCAATAAAATCTGCGTTCAATTTAATGTAAAAAATATGCTTTATTAAAACAGAAAATTCCTCATCCAATATCCATTAACTCTATGATCGTTAGTACAAATAACAAAATAGGTTATATCCTATTAAATTTTTCTAGAAACATTCAACGACTTCCTTAAGATACTATAAGATATTCCTCGTCTGATTTTCCCTTTCATAATTATAATTAACTCTCTAAAAATCACGAGAACCATACTCTAACACACAGCCATTATTTATTAATTCATGAGAATTCATCTTTAATTTTCAAATTACTTTTTGATCATTTTTATTTCATCGTTATTTATAATATATGACACAGGAAAAAGCCTTTCTCTGTATGTTATCCTTAATTTCAACTTATTTCAATCTCGCTGAATCTTATAAATATTATTAGTCAGACAAAAAACCTATAACGTGAAGACTACCACCACAATTTCGATAAGTTAAAAAAAATGTGTTCTTCAAGTTCTTCAAGCAACAATGCTACTTGACAACAATTTAAAGTCAAATTGGTGCAAACTCAAAACGAGGTCTTCAACCTTCGATTGTTGAGTAGTCATCAGAAGACAACGAACGAACAATTTCATGAAATTAAGTGAACATTTTATTATGGGGTTTAATGGGAACAACAATGGTGCTATTATTGTGTACTGTTTCTTTCCATTTCTGTATTTTGGTAAGTTTTGATATTACATATTTGTTTAGTTGATAATGTATACAACCATTATTTAAACTGCATCATTACATACATATTTTACACTGTTTAATGCATAACTATCCTAGTCCTTAATAATGACTAATACCACTTTCCACACACTGCCAAATACTGTCTAATTCTTTAATGTATAAGTTCTATCCACACACAATACAAATTCACATTTCTTTACAGGAAATCATACATGTATTAACTCCACAGGATTATATAAAATTAATATTATTTCAACAGTATAAAAATTATTTCCTAAAGTAAAATAATAAAGATGTAATCAATAGCATTGAGATGGTTAGGTGAAGTCGATCATTACTCAGGAAAATGTGTTTACTGAGGAACATCATCCCGCATGTTTCAAGTAAGTATAGACCTCGGAGACTGCGTAATACAGAAATTCAGTCTATAGTCTTATTAGTATACCTAACAATTTTTATTTTTACTATTTTCATTCTTTTTTTCTTTTTTTTTATAACTACTACTTCTACTACCATAGACTAAATAATAACAAAGACTTATACCGCCTACCTACTCTCGTCTGTGCTAATAGTACGTTATTTGAACCTTGCCGTTAAGTAGATCTGGGGAATGCTTTCTGTCGCTGGTTCTTTCGAGTAGTAGCCACCAGTCACCAAACAACAAGGTTAAAAAGCACGTGCTCCTAGGCAAAAACCCATTGATTTTAGTGAGCCGAAAACACGTAGGTGGTGTAAGTCTATGTTGTTACTACTACTACTACAACCGAGCATTTGAACTGGGATAATAATCTAGTACTGGGACTTTGTAGTGTCTTTTTAAGGTTTATATTTAGAAGGTAATGTCGTGTCTGAAGCTGTTCCATTGTTTACTGAAAATGATTTAATAAGGCAACGAAATTATTTTATAATGAGAAATAAAAAAAACTGACAATGCAAAGTGTTATTGTTAATTTTGCTTTGTAATACTTAGCCTTCATATGATTTAGCCTTAACAATACCCAAAAGCCGTTACTAAGAAATAGTTTTAATGTTCGGATGCTGCTGGCAGCACCCAGTGATTGTCATGATATTGCACTTCCCGGAGAATAGCGGGAAGGCGGTCATCGCCCTGGAATAAAACTTGCTACAAGAAACCTACAATGCTCTCGGTGCAACGTAGACCTCGGGCAGTGAGGGCCTATTCACAATAGTAACCCATGGACCATTCTATGAAACGCTAAAATAATATTTCTCAACGACAGAAGCGCCTATTGGCTTGTGTTAAGAGAATGGTTTACAGGAGAAGACATCCTTTCTGCCCACCAAAACCCCGTTGGATGCATGTGAAAGTTATAAAAATTAGGAAAACTATCCGTGTTTCGAAATTGACTTACTAAAAGCTTTCGTGTAAATAGTGATGAACTGCAATTGCGATTATTCACCAGAGGATTTATAATTTAAAGTTGATTTATGTAAAATCTTCAATTTTACCCCTAATAAATTAAAAAAGCAACAAACTAAAAAACTATTTGAGCGCAGTTTGTCCCATTTGGCGCAGAACATTTTGTCGGACCTTGTTCTTTCCATTTCATTATTGCGAAAGACTGCAGCTTCCTACAACAGCTACAATAATATCGAACCTCGTGGTCCAGTAGTTAACTCCCGGACCTCTGATCGGAGCTGGAGGTAGAGTGTTCGAGTCCTGCAATTGCCCCTCTTTACTAAAAATTCTTCAATGTAACTAGACAAATGCCAGGACGCCACCACAACTAAGATCCTGGCTGCTACCTCCAATTATTTTGCCAGAAGAGTGCTTGCCGACGAATGTCAACTTTCAGACATACGACGAAATTAGATTATAGCTGCCTATTCAAATAAAAATGACAGTTATAATAATTTGTGTGAAGTGGATATCGAGGATCGAAGAATAATTAATGGACTGACATATTAATAAATCTGTATAACGCCCAGTTAAGTAACGTTTCTTTTCATGTAAATTTGGAAAAAGAACAACTTGAATTACGCACAAACAGAGGATGAATTTCGCAGTCTTATACAATACTCAGTATTAATGATTACGTACCTGAGCAGCTAACATTCCAACTGGTTCACCTGGAGAACATAGAGATTCCATGTATTTTAAGCATATCAAGTCTTCAAACTCGGATTCTCTCTCGCCACCCAAATTATTCCCCAAATATCCATGTATCAATTCTTCAAGTTGCTCACTTATTGATCCAAAATTAAGGTCAGGTCGAAATTTCGATTGAACAGGATCTGGGCAATAAAGTGCGCGCCTGCAAAAAAAAGGTTACCTTTAAAACTGAAATTGACAATCAATACATATTTCAATTGAACTGGCTCACTATTATTTTCGCTTGTGCTTTCATTTCTAACAGAGAATGAAAGAATATAATCGTGTTTATTAATGCATAGTTTCGGAGCCTGAGGCATGCAAAGTTAGTATGGCATTGTCAAAAATGACGTAATATCGCGACAAATAGTGACACAAGACGTTTCAGTTTAGCAAATCATAATCGAAGTTTCTGGCTGAAGAATGCTACTCAGAGGGAATTTGGGCGTTTGTTCTATTAAAACCATATTCATTCATTGACAATGAAATTCTTACGTAAAGAAACTTGTCTATACAACACTACCTCAACCATAAGCTTTGCTGAAATAGATATATTGGGTACAACTTCCATCGTGATTTGCTCCACTGACACGTCTTCCTCCCTACTTACTCTCCAGTCGGCAAGTTCTCTGAAGGTGGTGTGTGGATCCTTTCTTCCTTTTTATTGCTCTTTCTCCCTTCTCTTTCACATCCCCAGCTATGGAAGTGCTAGGAAAAAAAACACTCTTCACACGGACGGTGCTAAGTTCGCGGAATATGGACAAGTGCACACCGAGTCCCACAATACCAATTTTGATCTATTTTTCTTGGTTGCCATAATCCACATTTTACCCCCTACGACCAGCACCTCAACACGCCGTCTGTGGGAGAATGCCTTTATTCACGGTTTGAGCGCGAAAATAAAACCTGGCCTTAACCTTCAATAACTCTAAGCTCCCCTTTTCTTCTGCATTTTCAACACATTTCGACCCACGATCCCACCTTGTACTTACACGCTATACAGTTATTATTATTTCAAGTTCCGGATATCTACGCGCTACAGCAGTCAGTTGTTCTCCAGTTTTGATGTTTTGTCCGCTACGTGTCGCCACTGTCTCTTCAAACTTGTACTTTGTGAACATGTGAACTTCGCTGTCTTCCTCTCTAATTGAAAAAGTGTGAATACACGAAATATAGTGACTTTTTTTGTGTGTACATGTGGATATGTGTGATCTAGTGCGTTAGTAAGCTGTAAGTAATCCTTTTTTCTCCTTCATTTGTCTAAAATTTACTTTTATATATAAACAGATAAAGACCTTAAACAAACTAACAAAAATACACATAAAGACCTTAAACAAACAAAACGCATACAAGATCATAAACAAACGAACAAACGGTACACATACAGATAAAAACGTTAAACAAATACTACCACCTCAAAAGTACATTGGAAGCCGAGTTACAAACTTGCTACTTATGAAACGTTATAAATTCACTTATGATTCGCGTTTGTATATAGATTATTCCTAAGTGTAGGACAGTCACTTATAATTTCATCAAATGTTTCGGTGCGTATACTCGCATCATTTTCTCCAGGCGACTCCCATGAATTGTGTGTTACGCAGAAAAGCAATAAATACAGTAACTGTGGAAAAAAAGATGATAGTGAAAACAAAATAAATATAACAGAAGAACGACATTAACTTCTGTGTCCCAACTAACGCACCACTCCATATATTCAACTGCTGCCAGTTCCGGTATTCGGAAAGTCATAGCCGTATAGAATAAGAAATCATTCAAATATGAAACACAAAAATCACTAAACATAAGATTGTTTCATTATTACTACTACTACTATTATTATTATTATTATTATTTTATTTAAGAGAAATGATGCGTACTGATGTGTGAGTATAAAACTAAATATATATTTCTATGGTTAATGAATATACAAATTAAATTAATTCATGTAACGTGTAACTTATATGTATTTCACAGGTGTCTCTCTGACTGAGAAAGGGAGCAACCATAACAATGCTACACAATCGTACTAAAGTAAATAAAGCTTAATAAAAATATATATGTAAAGATGATCCTACATGCAGTATAATTACCCCCAACCTTAGTATCAAAATAAAACTATACAAGAAGTGAACTAGCATATCGTTCAATTTGATTTTAGAATTTTTGTCCAAACTTCCGTTAAACGAATCAGATGTAAGCTGCGTCCGTTCGTATTACATTTACCTCTTTTGGAAATAATGAAGCATACCTCCTTGGCTGAACTTTCAATGCTGGTCGTAATTTACACTGAATGCAAGGGCATTTAAATGTTTTATCTTTGTGTATTTCTACACATTTACACGAAGTTCCCAATGCCAGGATGTACCTCAAGTACGGGCCTAACTGCTACATTCCCTTTCTCCGGAAAAGCGATCGCTGAAGTACCACTTCGAAAGAGTGATTCATTAGTATGTAGTGCACTTAGGCCATAGCTTAGCCCATAACTTAAAATTTAAGAAAAAAAAAATACGAAAAAGAAAGGGTTTTCGTCATCCATTCTACAATTGAAGAGTACGATTCCAAACTCGCTTAGTCCTTTCTTTTGATGTTGTTGTTGCGTGTTGGTTCGCAACTTTTACTGTCAGTGGTACTAAAACTTGTTTTGGGTCATGTTATATAGATTGAATGTGTATGTAATATCTCAAAACTTTACAGTTTTCATGGTCTGAGCGAGTTTTGGAATCATATTCTTCAATTTTGCTAATGGCAAGAACATTTCTGAAAACTGTAAAAGCAGAGCGAAGGTAATTATTACAATAATTCTTATCAGAAATACGTGTAAATGAAAAAAATGAACACGATAGAGAACAGACACAAACATCTTAACGTGTTTATTGTAAATAAATTTTAAATTGTATTGAAGAATAATAACCCAGAAATACTTACCAACGGTTACCACTATGAATTTTCTGTGTTGGTTCGCCATGGTCCTCTCTCCATTGCCGTATCTGCAAAAAAAGATACAACATTATTTTTAAAGGAAGAGAAGGATTAAGCTAGGAGTAAATAATATAATTGCAACGATAATACATATTATTATTCAAGATGGCGCCAGCAAAGGCCGTGTGTGGCATTTGCTCCGGCCTATTTTATGGAAAACAATCAATTTTGGCTCGTTCCTTATGCAATACCAGATTTTATGTGAAAGGCTGCCCTAAAATCGGTAAGGTAGTATTTGAATCATACATGGAGGGTGGAGTTACTAGTTACAAGTGTCAAGCATGTCGGCAGAACACGGAGAACAATCCAGCGGTAACTCCTGATACCTCTAGAAATCCTGATACAAAAGGAACAGATAATTATAAATCGACTCACGCTTTCTCTACTGAGACGGTAGCGGTAGGAAGAAATGATGTATACTTAGAAAATTCAGAACTTGGAACCAGTGACTCAAATAGATCTAATCATACCCAGGAAAATAAAATGAATGAAGTAATTGATAGGATCGGAATAATGTCAGAACAATTCGAAGCTTTTAAGGCCGAAGTAATTGCATTAAAGCAAGAAAACAACAAACTAGTGGACCTTTTGCAAAATTTATTTTTTAAATCTAAAACCTCTGCTAATGTTCTCAGTGATGCATCAAATTGTCACCCACTACAAGGGGCAAGGGACTGTATCGCAACAACAGCTTAACGGAACCGCACGGATCTAGTGCTGGCCACAATTTGGTATAGAGTGCAAATGCGAACATGCTACACACGAGTCCAAATGAAAAGCCTGACTCTAATGTGTCACAATATGATATGCAACGGACTTCCAAAACTGTTTCTCACAACATCGATAATACTGGTAGTACAAGGGTATGTGATAAGACAAGTGAACAACATACGTTAGGTGGTATGACCAAAGGTAAAGGTACAAGGTCGGATAACCGGAGTAACTCCTCCGCCAGTGGTTACATGGGTGACGACAGTAGTGTAATCTCAATGTTTCCCAGCGATACAAGGGTAAGTATGAATACTTAGCCAACCCTATGTTTTGGCCCGAGGGTGTGATATACACGCAATTCCTAGGTAAGTTACATGAGAACAGGGTAATAAAAGTAACTCCCATCTCCCTGACTACCAACAATACGGAAAAGGCAAATCCTGATGTTGCAAGGTGCAAAATACGATTGAAGTTTCAACCGCGAACAATAGAAGGGAAAAGACAGAATGCAAATAAAGTCGATCATGAGTAGTTTCACAACAAGCATATTCTACCAGAACGTTAGAGGACTGAACACGAAAATCAATAATTTTCTGGATGAAATCAATTGTAATAATTATGATATTGTGGCAATAACTGAATTATGTTTTAAAAAATATAGGGAATATTTCTCGCATTTACGTGAAAAATACAATGTGTTTAGAGGTGACAGAGAATCAAACACCAAAATCATAGGTGGCGGATATTGTATGCTAGTGAATAGCAAATTTCATTTTCAGCAAATTAAAGTGCCTATTGGTAATCTAATGTAATTATTGGTTACATCACAGGTAGGGGTAACTTACCACTCCTGATTGCATTACACTACCTGCCGCCAGATTTGAAACATACGCTTTTTAATGACTATTGAAGGTGGTTTACAGACACATTTATAAATAAGAAAACTAAATTAATTTTGTTAGATGATTTCAATGTATCTGGTATCAATTGATTAACAGGTGATTACGAAGCAAATAATTTTTATATAAAAAAAGAAAGCTGAGGCACTATTAGAGCTCACTACTATTCTTAACTCAAATGATTCGTATTCAAGTGTAGATCAAACAAAGGTCTTAGATTTATTTCTAACTAATGTTAACGGAGGAGAAATTTATACTAAAGCTCCCCCTTTCACTAAAGAAGACATATATCATCCTCCCTTTCTATTCTTAATGGAGGTTGTAAATGGTGATTCTGACGCCAATACTCTCCCTTCTCAAGTGATTAATACAATTTTTTTTCTTATCAAGATGATTTTAACACTATAGCACACGATTTTAAAACTATAGGCCATAAGGTGTTAAGCTTTGATCAAAATGATGTACAAGGGTGTATAAGTCGCTTGTATACTCTTATATATGAAAGTTTCGACAGGAACGTTCCTAAAAAGAGTTTGAGTATGTGTAATAATAAGGTATTTAATGATCCTTGGATGAACAAAGAACTCAAGAATCTCATCAGTAAAAAAAACTCGATTTATTATAAAATATAAGTCTGGTGATAGGCATTATTAACAAAAATACGCAGAACTGAGATCACAAGTCAAAAACCAATACAGAATAGCCAAAGTAAATTTATCAGCCTTAGAAAACAGTTTGAAAGGCAATTCGAACTTATTTTGGTTTCATTTCAACAGACGTAATAAGTACAACAACAATTAAGGTTAATGACAAGCTATTAGAAAATTGTGAACAAATCAGTGAATCTTTTAAGGAGTACTTTGAGCTAATTTCTCTCATAATGGTGATGAATATAATAGAAAGAAACAGAGAATCCGAATATTAATTCATTTGGTATACCGTTTATTACAGAAGAGGGTGTATTAAAAGCTTCAAGAAAATTAAAGGGTCCAGCGTAGGTGCTGATAATATACCTAATTACATAATTAAAGCGTGTTGTAGTTTCCTAGCGACTTGTCTGACATCCATTTATAATAACTCGTTACATTAAGGATATTACCCTAAAATATGAAAAAAAAAAAAAAACTCTAATCAATCCTATTTATAGGAGTGGGTCTTAGTTAGAGTTGGAAAATTACAGGCCTATTTCCATCGTTAGTGGCTTCGCCAGAATTCTTGAGTTCATAATAGCTGAACATCTCAGTTTAACTTAAAATCCATATTCCATGAAAACCAACACGGCTTCCTTCCTGCTAAATCTACCTTAACGAACCTATGTCAAGATACCCATTTATCACAAGAATCGGTCTGCAAAAAAAGCTAATGTGATGTGATATATTTCGACCTTTCAAAAGCTTTCGATTCGGTCAACCATTCCTTGCTTCTACACAAATTAAATGGTATTGGTCTAGCTCCTAACTACATAAAATGGTTTATAAAATTATCTAAGTGAAAGATCATTCCAGGTAAAGGTCAACGGATCTTTATCCTCTGAGGCCACCATTCTTAATGGCATTCCCTAGGGGTCACCTCTTGGACCACTTTTGTTTAATATTTATATAAATTATCTATGCACAAGGTATCATATACAACCCCACTGCTCTATCCAGACGATCTAAAATTATTAGAACGCATCAGCGACAATATTGATATGATGAAAATGCAAAAAGATATTTGTGTAGTCGAAAATTGGTGTTTGGAAAATAAAATGAGAATAAACATTAAGAAAACGTGCCAAATAAGTTACACTCTCAAAACAAATTACCTGGTGAGTAACTACTCAATCATAAATAATAAAATTAGCAGAGGGAATTCAGTCAAAGACCTCGGAGTTAAATTTGATATTAAACTTAAATTTAATGATCATATCAAAGGCATTATAAATTAAGCCAGGAAATTAATTGGGTTTTTGTTCTATCAATGGGGTGATTTAACTAGACAACAAACATATTTGACACTCTACAAGGTTCTTAGAAGACCAAAACTTGAGTATGCAGGCACATTTGGTCTCCACGTACAAAAACGGCGTCTGACAGAGTTGAATCGGTACAAAGGTGCTTTTTTAGAATATTATGCTTTAAATTAAGGTTATCATATTATTCTCACTGTTATGAATATTGGTGTGAATGCTTTAAAATTGAGCCTTTATATTTAAGACGTACGATCAGAGACAAACAATTCATAAAAGAACTACTGCAGAATAAAATTCATTGCATGAATTTACTAGAAAATATAACCATAAATGTACCCACACATTACTTCAGAAGATACAAAGCGTTTGGTATGATAAATGCCTACAATGGAATATTGCAGAGAATGACAGACAACTAAAATATATTTTGTGACAGCTAGGTCATTTGTTTAGTTTCAAATGCAATAATTTATGATGGTTAATCTTATACTCTTATGTCTCGTACAATGCATTGTATTTTAAATATCTGTATAGGTGGAATTAACTATACATGGAATCAACACAAATGTTGAGTTTAATTTATGTAAATAAGAAAATAAATAAGATGTAGCTAAGAAAATAAGAAACTAAGTCTGCGCCTTTGTACACAACTGGTACTGTACAGAGAAATGCTATTCCCAGAGTTTTAAATAATTTTATTACTCAATACGCTGTAACTTACATGTGCTCATTCTTGTTGCACTTGTTTCTCAACTGTTTTATTATATATGTTAAACTGTCACTAATGTAGAAAGACAATTGTAAAACGAATTCTATATTTATCCGTGCTATATAGGCAATAGTGTTGTTCGTAACACGTAAATAAACATTCATTAATTCATTCGAAGTTAATCTGCCATATTATTCGTACAATTACAGCCAATTACTTTAAACTTGAAACTTTGGAGCAACGAAGGAAAGAAAAAACAGACAAAAAAAAAAAATCCTAGCCAAGATTTTGAATAATAGAACTCAAAGTTCTTATTTTATAGAGACATTCAGTGTTATTATACCCTTGTACAACACTCGAAAGCACAAACTGGTAACAACATTTGACAAAGATGCCGTACTTGTAAACTAATAATTCGTAATTGTAACGAAGAGTAAATCACCTCTGTATTTGTTATTATGTTCTGCATTTATGTGATAATTTGTATTTAATAAACATGTACAATGTACATGTATTAGGTAATTCAATTTAAATATTTATTGTACTGTTATGATTTTTTTTTCAACAACTCTGACTTCACAGTTGGTATCATGACAGAGTTCAACAACTCTGACTTCCTTTGTTATTTTGTATCCAATTCTCTACTTACATCTGTAACCAATATGCATTCTTATGCTGTAGTGCTATACTGGTACTGTGTACTTACTGTTCATAACACTCTAATAAAGATATTACAATAAATTAAATTATTATTATTAATATTCCACTTCATTTATTGAGTTTATTCACAATACAGAAGAAAAATATAAAAACATCCAATATAATGATGATTACATGTAAGTATACAGATATAACATCTAAAAAACATGCAGTATAAAACATTAACAGACATAATGGTAATACATAAAACAAAAAAAAATCATTTATACATTTCCCATAAACTTGACAAAACTTCTAATATATATCTCATAAAATGTGTGAATACTCATACATTAATTTAATTACTCCAAATCTAACTCGCCTCAGCGTATACGTAGATGACATAATTGGAGACAACCAATGTGGATTCACAAGAAATAGATCCACGTTGGACCAGATTTTCGCCTTGAGACAAATTTTAGAGAAAAAAGTGGGAATACAATGGGATATTCACAGGCTATTCACTTATTTTAATAGTGAACACGGACTTTACGACTTACCCGATGTTGTAAGAATAATTAAATCGCGACGACTAAAGGTGCAGTTTCGTTTAGGCGACGGTCGTATGCAATGACCGCATTCAGTGAATGCGTGCGACGGAAGCATGTGGGGTAGTTTCGTTTGTGCATTTGGCGCGTTCGCGACGCCGTATTACTGTTCGTGTATTACAAGCTTAAGATCTTTCTGTAAACAATGTTTTTTACAGTATCAGAATTTCAGACATGATTACAAACAACTATAATAATAATATAAGCAGCATTTTAAATTAAACTCAACTATCATTCAATATAAAACAATACTGTTACTTCAAGCTGCTGAAGTACTCTGCTGCCATCTATTGAGCTCCAAACTTACTACATCTGTGCATACATTCTCTTTCTTTCAGGTTTTACCAACAATTTCATAGCATTTTTCGTCCAATTCTTGACGTAGCTTTCAATCATCTCTGTTGGAGTTCATATTTGGCACAAAATAGTTCCAGATTCAAAGAAATCACGAAAGTAAACTGCACAATACTCTGCAACGCACGCGACTGCAGCAGCTTGACTGGTCTCCGAGGAGTCGTTCCAACAGTTGATTG
>JAGDQP010026847.1:14989-25515 GCA_022664845.1 Lepisma saccharinum
GCACAAACCAAACCGACTCCACTGATTTCCCTTCAACGTGTCAATGCGGTGTCGCGTGCAGCAGTTGCTTGCGATCATTGCATGCAATCATCGCTCAAACGAAACCGCACCTTAAGGTGGACAGCAGGCTATGTAGCTCGGATGGGGGAGAAAATAAAACAGTATTCCATTGTGGCTGGTAAGTCGGAGGAAAACAGACCGTTGGGAAGACCGAGACGACGTTGGGAGCATAATATTAGAAGGGATCTTCGAGAAGTAGGTGTTTGCGACGAAAACTGGCTTGATCTTGCTCAGGACAGAATCCTACGCAGAACGTCTGTTACTGCGGCGATGAACTTGCGAGTTTTGTAAGCCATAAAGTAAGTAATAACAAATAACATTTTGATTTCAACAGCAATACTAATTAATTTCTTACTAATTAAATTCCATTTTGAAGTACGATTCTTAACTTTTGAATCAAACTGGGCTCATAATCTCCGAAAAAGTCAATATGTCATAATTGTAATTGCACTTCTTTATTTACGTATGAGCAGCATTACACAGAATATAACATAAATCAGAAGAAAGGGTACTAAATTATTGATAGACGACTGGATTTAATATGGCTGACACGATTATAGTAACAGTAAATCAATCATTCCAGTTTTGTTACTCATCAATGTTGTGTACTAAAACATTTTATGAAATCAACACCTGATTTCAAATGGACAAACAGCTGAATATTTAAACTTGCTGTTTGCACAATAATGTGTATAATATTTAGTGATTCTTGAAGGAAATAACGTTCTTTTGTAAACAAAGTATAATTTAACGTATAAATGAACTTACTCATTAATTGTGGAAGATAATATTTATTTGGGACTGTAATCTGAAGAGAATTTAATATTGGAAGTAACTATCTTTCTACTGTAATTGAAGGAATACTCAGATTCAAGTAAATTCAATTAATTTACTATACTTCGTGTATTACAGGGTTAACAGCACAGAAATGTCTCTGTGTATGGACGGTAACTAGTGCATATCGAATCACATGGAGCAATATTCGCATAGCTATTTTGGAATAGTGCAGGTTAATGTGTGTAAATTAAATTGATGTGCTACTGAGTACATGAATGAACTGTACCGATACTTAAGTAATGCATGCAAGCTAGTTATCTAACTTACAGTAAACGAATGAAACTTAACCTAATGTAACTAGAGGTATGGAATATCTATACAATTACGGTTTATTTCGATGATTGGAATATGGAGGGAAAGAGCAAGTTAGTACTTATGAACAAAAAAAAAGTTTAGGTGAGTAGGAGCTCATTTCTATGCTGGTAATTATGTTTATATGAAACACGTACAAAGGTACTATGACTCTTTTGAAATCTTGATTTATGCTATTCCTTGTACACTTTACCTGCAATATCAATTTGCTCCGCTGTACATAAGGTACAAGGGTTTCATTCTAGAACTAGTATGTACCTTCTTGAGTGTGTGTGTGTTTAACTATAATCAAATTATCAACTTCAGTTTAAACTTCTTAAGAGTAAGGTACGCATGAATTTGCTAGAACTAAATTAATAAGATAAAACACAGACATTCTTCATCTGCAACGTCTCAAAGGTCTCAAAAGTTTTCGACTGTGTAAGAAGTCTCAAAGTTCATATAAAATACTGTCAGAATGTAGTGTTACGGTATCTTTGAGAGCACACAAGGTCACCGATTATTCTCACTCAATATTAAGGAGAAAAAAACACTGAACCTGTATTTCATTCTGTACTTAATCCTTTGTGTAGTTTTGAGTACCAGCATCAACCTGACATCAAAA
Organism: Lepisma saccharinum; assembly: GCA_022664845.1. NCBI lineage: Eukaryota > Metazoa > Arthropoda > Insecta > Zygentoma > Lepismatidae > Lepisma > Lepisma saccharinum. Next base: position 16,803 of record JAGDQP010026847.1, read on the forward strand.
TATCTCTCTATGCATTTGTAGTCAAAAGCCTGAAAGTGACTCAATTTTGCACAGAAAAGGCTATCTGCGATATATTTTGCTAGGAAAATTTTCTGCTCATAAAGAGACTTTGTCAGAAACATGTAATGTGAAGCACATGTTTATATATTGCTTTTTACACGCAACCAAAAGTTACTTTCATCTTTAGTGGTCTCTCTTCGGACAGGCTCTGCTTCCAACTCTCTCTGTCCTGTGCCTCCCTCATCTGTTGGTAACCCACTCCTTTTCTCATATTTTTCAATGTTCCAAACCTTCTTTTTCCTCTTCCTTCTCATCCTTCAAACTCGCCCTCTACAACTCTTCTATCTTCTCCATACTCTTCATAGCTTAGTTTGTCCATCCATTAGTCGCATATCGGAAATTTCCCGCAATGACTCCTCTTCCTTTCTTTTCTCCCACGTCTTCTATCCTTACAACACCACACTTCATCATTTCTTTTCTCCCACATCTTCTATCCTTACAACACCACACTTCATACACAACACTGGTAAACCTTCCCTCAAATCTTTTTCAACCTTTCATGTTATAGTTTCATAGTATATCCTATGCAGAACCAAACTAAATTTTAATATCATATTTACTGCTGCCACTGATCTACAAGCTATTCAAGATGCTACCAAAAATACAGCACTCTAAAGAATGTTTTCATTATAGAATTTGAAAACGTTTCATTTCTGTTTAAAACAAGAGAAGGACGACTACAAATTGTCAAATATACTTACCTCCAACTTCAATTCTTTTATTTTATTCCTTTCTGCAATATTCTTCAAGTGTAACAACTTCAATTCTTCTATTTTATTCCTTTCTGCAATATTCTTCAAGTGTAACAACTTCAATTCTTCTATTTTATTCCTTTCTGCAATATTCTTCAAGTGTAACAGTTTATCGTCGTTCAACTGACTTTTATTGTTTTCATCAAGAACATTCAATTGCTCCCTGTTTAAGAATTGTGCTTTACAAACATCCAGTCCATCTTCTCCATATAGAAACTGCAAATAAATTTAAGCTTAGTCATCTTACTAGTTTGAAAGGACATATTGCTAGAAAATAAATGCATTTCCTGAACAAAAATTACGTAGAACTCGAAACAGTTTGAAATTTCCTAAATAGGCTACCAACGTATGTTCCAAATGATGTGGTACGATAACATAAGCAATCTTTCTCAAACACCTCGATGAGTTATTCCATGTTATCTATAAGAACTTCAAGTTACACAGATCTGTCGCTGTTAGCAAAGAAAAACAGTGACTTGTGAAAATACTAGCGCTGACTGAAAATTTTCCAGACTTGTCCAATTTCTCTTTAGAGGTATGCGTCATGTTAATGCTCTATAGGTTTTGAAGAACGTACCTAAATGAGTTTGAATCTGCAGTGGAGTAGGCGTGGATATCATGAGTGGGTGACAGCGCGTCAAAGTACCAAGTACATTTTGTCATGACGAGTGAACAGTTGCGCATGGCGGATGAACAGGACGTAGGGAAGAGTTGTAAGATTGATTTTGTGTGAAACTCGGGAAGTATGTAAATGGAACATTTCAGATGTTACAACTAGCATATGGTAAGGGAACAATAAGCCGTGCTTTTGTGTATCACTTGTGGAAGCACTTTAAAGACGGAAACACGCGATCAAACAGGAGCGTTTTGGTATGTCATCCACTGCGGTTAACGATGTCAACATCGCCACGGCTGCTGAACTGTTGGAAGGTTACACGAACTTCCCGCTGGATTCAACATCTCCTTTGAACGTACTGTACCAAATACCAAATGTTTATACATTATAAAGCCCATGCTAAGAATTGGACTAACCGAAAGAAAGCTACTTCTTGTGCATTCTTTGTAAATTGTGTGTAGGTCTCTCCACCTCTCTCACAATTCCTCACAGATTTTACTTTCTGAAACACTTTCGTATCTCGTAATTAGGAATACGGAAGTTGATTACGAGAGTTTCTGCGAAAAGTTTACTTCTGCCTATTAACAAATTGCAAAACCAGAACGATTTTTAAATTAATACATAAATACATACCTGAATTACACTGCCATCACTATCCCGAACTGTCATGTCATAGTTGACGACAAGACCTTCTAAATGTTTCACCAAGCAACGCTGCAAATACCCGCTTGCACTTGTCTTCACAGCTGTGTCTATCAAACCCTGAAGAAAAAAATATATCATAGACTATGAAAACAAACACAGCTACACCTCAAAATCCACTAAATTTTATTGGTTGCTATTTGATTTAATCCTGTGTATGAATGGTTAAAATGACGTCCTTATAGAGCTACGTACAATACATGTTAAGATAGAAACTTTATAACTCAAACTGTATATGTGTTGTTTCTAGAGCAGTCTATCACAGTTCTGACTTAAGAAGAAGAAGGAATGGTGAAAATAGTACCCCGAACTTAATTAATCCATCCCATTATTTACCTCACCCGATAAGACTAAAGGAAACGAGGCCAAACCTCTGTCTGGGTGACCAGCACCGCATCTCACATGGCTCCTACACTTTACAGCAAACAAAATTCCAAAACTTTTTCATCATTTTTCAAGGATGACAAATTCAGTTTCCACAATAAACAGTGGTTAAATATGAGCAATAAAACAAGAAAAATAACAGAAATACTCTTGCCTTACATAACTTATTAGGCTCCTATCCTAATTAATTAGAAGAATTATTAGTCCTAATTTGATTTCAAAGAAGACATCTTCTTCAGGTCATTGTCAAAGGTTTTAATTTTCACCATTTTGTCTTTCGCAGTCTTCCTTAAGATATTTGATTTTGATAGCAAAGTGAGTTTACCAGTTTTTTCTGCTTGCACCGCCAGTTCATTTGCAGTCTTGTTAAGCTCTTGATAATCTTTTTCAGCAAGTAACTTTTTCTTCTTAATCTCACGCACTGCTTCCTCTGCTAACTTTAGTGTTTCTTCTACAATTTTCCTTTTATGTCGTTGTACCTCTAAATACCGGTGATAACTTTGTCTTGCACTTGAAACCGATAACGTTAGTTCCTTTGATATATTTACTTGAAGGACACCTCTAACCCACCTCACATAATCACAAAACATTTTCAGTGCAACATATGACTGTCCACTTCTGTTCTCCGTTTCAACATGATTATTTATAGAGAAGCCACATAACAACTTTTCGGCATTTCTTCCATGTCAACCGTCGTCTGTCGATGAGAGAGCAGGAGTAATAGTTGAAGAACTAGCCTCCATAACAGGGAATTGTGATCCACAGTGTTGTAAAGAGTTCATCACGTGTACTAATTCGTTTGTCAAAAGGATGAATATCTTTTTGCATTGCTTCATTCAGAAAGTTGGTGTCTCAAAAGGTCATAACACTGGTCTTCTTGCACATAATGCTTCTGGGCCAAATATTTAACAAGGATGTAAAGTTCTCTTTACATACTTCTTTTTCACTCAGCATCTATGCAGATTCAAAACGGAACATTTGATTAACTACAGCGTACTGCAAAGGGCACTTCAATAGCAGTGCTTTGCACATAACACTTAAAACTTGCTACAAGCCATACGAAATTCCAGCTTTTTTTTTTCACATTTTTTTTTTTATGCCTCAACGAGCACATTGCTCACTTGAAGGAGCAATACATTGTAACGTCCTTAACGTTCCATGAAAATTCAGTGTTTTGCTTCCCCTGAATTACCCTACATTAAATCACCCTTTCGGCTAATCATATAAACGCTATGAACTCAAGAAATAAATGTACATATTCATTTTATTCAATAAGAACTTTTAAACAAGTAAATTAAAATAATAATACATTAAAAGATATCGCTATGAACTTGGAAAATTGTTAATTTCGCGTTTATTTAAAATATAAAGAAATTCAACATGTGTGTGTATGTAAACCTATATCATCTGGAAAGCAAGAGTTAAACTTTGAAATGTAGAATATATGTGTGTGTATGTAAGATAGGGATTAAATGTATGTCACGTGACGCTGTGACGTCACTGAATCAGAGGTATATAAGAAGGGTCAGAACGATGTGAAATCACTTCTTTCTGGCCTGCGGGCCAGTAAACATCATCAAGCTCCCTGCTTGGTGTTCTTTCTTTGGACAGATAGTCCACTAATAAATTCTTATTATCTAAACTTCTTTGAATGTTCTTTACTAGGCTTATGCTTATAATATTGCTTTATCGCATTGCGCTTTATTCATCTTTATTACCAATTCTCTTTTGAAACCTTGTTCTCCAATTGCAGAACGCCTTCAGGCAGGCGGGCTGTGGTACCTATTTACCTTGTCCTTTTTGGTTGCACGCCTTCAGACAGGCAGGCAATCATTGCTACTGGTGGTTAGTGGTATATAACCTTTCTCTAGTTGCGGTACCGCCTTCAGGCAGGCGGACCAAAGCTATTAGCCCATCCTAAAGCAACTAAATGCCTTCAGACAGGCGGTAGTTGTATCCTTGCTTCTTCACGCCTTCAGACAGGCGGGAAGGGGTACTTATCCATCCTTGGTGTACTGCTCGCCTTCTGAGAGGCCGGGCGTATACTACTTTGCCAGGTCCTCAAGTGCCTTCAGACAGGCATAAGGGAGCCTTCAACCCATCCTAACAACGGTTTGCACGCCTTCAGACAGGCCGGGTAGTCATTTACCTTGCTCTTGTACGCCTTCAGACAGGCGGAGAAGAGAACTTTTCCATCTTTGGTGTACTGCTCGCCTTCAGATAGGCCGGGCGTATACTACTCATCCGCTCTTGTGAAGTTTCCTTTCCGTATGCCTTCATGTTACTAATTGATTTGCCTTTCAGCATAGTATTAGCGTTCGGTGATCCGACACCCCAGACGCCGTGGCGGAATCTTGGCAGCATATCTGAGAGGCGTCCATTAGATCTCTTTCAGGCCCTTTATATAATTGGCTCCCAGCGTTTGGGGCTTCTTCAGAAGGTGGTAGTTACCAGTGATAATGTTATTGTTTTCATTGTAATATATGTACAATCATTACATGTTAGCATTTCATTGTTTCCATACATTTCTTAGTTATATTTTAAATCTTTTCTCAGTCATAAAATCTGTCACAATCTTAAAATCTAATCTTTATAAATCTTTCTTCAATCCAGTGCATACAATTAGTATATTCTGTCATACCATTGTTCCCATATGTTTTTCGTAAGTTCTTTTTTAAAGGTTTTTTTTTGTGAGGTTTATATTTACGTGGACTTCATTATTGAGAATTTGGTGCACAAAAATTGCTGATTTATGGTATACGTCTTTTTCTAATGGCAGTATTCCTGTTTCTTTGAACAAATCTTTTAATGGATATTGTGGATGATAATTGAATAGTGTTTTAATTGCTCTTTTCTGTAAGGTATATAATGTATTCTGTAATCTTCTTGAACTGTGAAACCAGATAATTGACAGATATGAGAGTTGAGAATGAAAATAAGCGTAATATATTTCTTTGCGTTTTGTGGGCGGTATTTTGCATTTCAGTTTGTAAAGTAAGCCTATCTTTGGTGCTACTTTTTTAACAATAGATGTGATATGGCTTTCCTAAGCGATGTTCTCTTGAACTATTAAACCAAGGTAGTTAATTTGTTCTATTCTTTTTATCAGAAAATTGTTGTACTTGAGTTCATCGAATAAAATTTTGTTGTTGTGTGTTTTATGGAAGATTATAAAATTTATTTTTGTGTTTTTTAGTGTTAGTTTATTAATTTTCGTCCATTTTACTATTTTCTCTAGATCTTGTGTCATTCTTATCCTTAACTCATCTACTGTCTTAGCTGTATAAAATATTGCCATGTCGTCAGCGTATAGGATTAGCTTTCCATTTAAGTTAACGTTACCTATATCGTTTACATATATAAGAAATAATAACGGTCCTAATATCGACCCTTGTGGCACACCATATTTAACCTCTGTTTGACTACTTTTACTATTATTATTATCCACAAATTGTTTTCTATTAGTTAAAAGGTCTCTGATCCAATCAAGCGGTGACCGTCTTATTCCAAAGTCATTTACCTTTGTTTATAATATCTAATGGTCAACTGTGTCGAATGCTTTTTGTAGGTCAATGAAAAGTCTGCTTGATAGCATGTTATTATATACGGATTTCTCTAAGTAGAGGATTATATTTGTTAATGCTGTCAGTGTACTTGAATTTCGCGTAAAGCCGAATTGGTTTCTATAAAAGTAATTTGTCTTATTAAGATGTTGTTTGCACTCAGCTGCTTCAGTTCATTGTCTGCAGAAAAGTCTACATTCACTTTGAGGTAGAAACAGTGTATACTTGAATCACTTACATTAACACTGGAGAGATCACTGGGATTTCTATACAGTTAGTGACTATATCTACATCACGGGTGTACATTTGCGCGCAACGTGTGGGCTTAGGCGTCATGTTTTGAGTAGCTAACGACTGATAGCAACAACCTCTAGCAGCACAGAATATCGGGCCAATATCGGCCCAATACTAGGCAACCTTGATCGACATTGGGCGATATTGATCCAGCAATTGGTCCGATATTGGCCTAATATTCTGTGCTGCTAGGAACTACTGAACTACTAAATAGAGTTTGCAAATAGTATTTATCTACCGTATTGTACACCAATAGTTAAAGAATATATAATAAAAAATGGGAATACCAATTGGTGAACACTCCTTCTAAAAGACATATTTTGATGATGAATACGGTGACGACTAACTAGCGATAGAACCAGAGGAAGGGCAAGACACAAGTCTATCGAGTCAAATATCCTCAATAAAATCCAGTCTATGTGACTTACCTCTCTGCCAGCCATGCAATGAAAAAAGAATTCCTGAGGTCTAATCCCAGTCATGAATCGTCCATCAACAAATCCTCCTGCACGCGGCGAAGTATCATAAGCGCCAAAGCTAGGAAGGGATTTTCCAGATATCATTAAAGGAGGACGCTTTCCCTCCAATTCAACTTGCCCAACAAGACATGAGATTTGCATGGCATTCACGGTCGATCCCTTGGCTCCAGACTGCACCATCAGCTGTAAGTTATTACTCGGGAACTTCTTTACAAGTCCTGCAGGAACGCACGCTCTATAAATAAACCAAGAACTTCTGCATTAAGACACCAGATAAAAACAATTGCATGTGAGATACACTATGAATTAACTAACATGATGTAGGGAAGCCCTTTTTCGTCATTAGTAACCAATTAAGTTGTTAAGCTAACAAAAGCAATGAAGTAAAATTATATAAATTAATTTATGTCGTGAATAAAATCTTAAAGATACATAATCTCAAGTGTCACCTCACAAAAAGGACGCAAGATATGACTCTCAAATATGCTAATACTCGATCTACGGTGCTGGCTGACCACAAGAACTGATGCCATGCTGTTGGTATTATACAGTTCTCTGACACGGTAGTAGACCAAAGTTGTGATAGATACCAAACGAGCGGTCTTTAAAAATTTCTTTCAGACTTCTTCCGAATATTGGTTTTATGTTCAAAACCAGTGAAAAAATGTTCGCCCACATTTTTCTCCTTCGGGTTTAATAGATCTTGTTTAAATGAGTTTCTATTAAAATGAAGACTTTCCGGTTATATATGTTCAGTTCTAGAAAGAAAAAAAAACGAACCGATTTTATCTCATTCCACATCAAATCACCCAGTCCATGTCACCCACCGATTCAGATTTTAATTAAACTTCGTGTACTTCTTAACATTACTAAGGTATGAAAACTTGCAAAATTTTTCTTCCGTAGTCCTAAGAGTTTGTGAGAAATACGAGACCAAAGTTTCAAAATTTCAGGCATCCCGGTCGTTCTCGAGGCCATCTAATATTTCGTAGATCTTAGTACAAAAAATCATATCTCAGTATCTACGCAATGTATCACTTGGAAATTTCTACCCGAAGTTCATGTAAGTCTGCAGAGCTAATAAAAAATAAATTATCAAGATTGCTATACATTAATGGTGAAAAATGCACTCTTGGAACTTCAAAATAGCTATTTTTTGTGTGTGTAAATTTCTAATTTTACGTAATGCGCATTATCGCTATGAGACGGAACAATTACCTTGTTGCCGCTCTTTTCTTTTAATTGAACTTTAGGGTATGTTCTAAGAGACTGTGAAATAAAACTAGTGGTTTTTTTCAGTGCTTTGGTTGGGAATTCTCGTTTAACCCTTAAATGCTGACGCGCCAGCTTGCGTGTTGTCTGTAAAGTGTTATTGCCATTGATGTGAACAAGGTATTGGCACACTATTGCCTCGATTCAGTCACACAGGTTTCAAGAAATCACTAAGTATACGTGTTGTTCATGTTGAAGTGTGTGGGGGCACAGAGAAGTGGGATAACCAAAAGCACAAAAACATTCATTTTCGGAATTTATAATTACATTTTTTCTCCTTGCCGAATTATTATACAACCAAAGTGAATTTAATTTTAAAATTGAATTAATTTTCCAAATCTACAGTCCATTATCTTTCGAATAACGTAGAAATGAAAATGACAGTCAGGGGAAGCTACTACCGGACTATTTTACAATTTTTACATTGGAAAGACGTGCCTTCATAAAAGTAATTTACAAATAGGAACGACAGGACCAATACCTAGTACAGATCAAAATACAATTTCGTACTTCATTTTAGTCTTCAAAAATTTAGAACGGAATGAAGAAAAGACAACTTTTCCACTACATTAAATTGAAAAATAGTAACCA
>JAGDQP010026848.1:0-20348 GCA_022664845.1 Lepisma saccharinum
TTTCCTTGATATTAATCGCGATGCTGGAAGTTTTTGGACTGAATAGAAACATGCGTTGCCCGATACTAAGCGACTTTTTATTTTTTCTGTGACCTCAGATTTGCCTGTTACGTATGTTCCCAAATATTTAAATTTGTTTACTTTCTCTATGACCTCATAACTAATTCTTGTGTTTGTATCTCCTTCATTCCCTTTGTTTTGGCTTATTATCATGTATTTTGTGTTATCTATGTTTACCTGTAGACCTATCTTATCGCACGCTTTTACTAAGACATCGTTGTTGTTTTGTAGTGCATCAATATCGTCCCCTATTAAACCTATATAATCTGCGTATACAAGCAGTTTATTCAAACCATTCAATGAGAGCCCCTTTTAGTCCCCTTTAATTTTTAAAATCGCATATTCTAACGCAAAGTTAAACACTACTGGTGTTAAGGCATCGCCTTGTTTCAATCCTTTGCGAATCTTGAAACTATCTGACATATTATTACCTATCCGTACTCTGCTTATGGGGTCGCTGAGATACATCGTCAGTAATTGAACCATTTTTCTCGGAATTTCAAATCGTACCAGGATACTGTATAACTTTTCCTTGTTGATAGAATCATATGCTTTCTTGAAATCAATGAATAGCTGATGAACCGTCCCATTGTATTCCCATTTCTTCTCCAAAATTTGTCTCAAGGCGAAAATCTGGTCCAACTTGCATCTATTTCTTCTAAATCCACATTGGTGATCTCCAATTCTTACCTCTACGTCTACACTTAGGCGTGTTAACAGAATATTACTTAATACCTTGTAACAGGTTGGAAGTAATGAGATTCCGCGGTAGTTATTACAGTTCGATGTATCACCTTTTTTGTAAATCGGAACTATTATTAAGGATTTACATTCGTTTGGGAGCATATAGCCTTTCTCCATATAGCACTTATCAATTTATGTAGTTCCTTGATTTGTGCCGTTCCTCCAGCTTTAATTAATTCGGCTGCAATATTGTCTATTCCTGTTGATTTGAATTTTTTCAATTTTTTTACCAACATTTCGATCTCGATCTCGCTCGGTTCGGCAATCCACGGTTCTGTAGAATGGATTTCTTACTCCTCTGTTTATTCCCCGTTGTATACAATAAGAAGTTTGTCCAAATAAAGTGTCCGCACATCGACATATTTAGTCGAGTCCGCACATCGACATAGTTAGTCGAGTCCGCCTGAAGATCTCCACGTTCATTTCTAATCATTCCTAACCTCGGCTGGTAACTTTTTTTAACGAGTTTACTCCTTTGTATAGGTCTCGTATGTTATTTGTCTTCCCGTTTTTTTTTATCTTCTGAATCTTCTGCGTCAGATATTCTAGCTTTTTGTTTCTGAACCCGAGTGTGGCGTTTCGTTTCGCGTTACTGTAGTAGTTGGTATTCGCTTCGCTTTTTTTTCACTTAGCCATCGTTGCCTTGCTTGTTTTCGTTCTTCATGAAGCTTAAGGCATTCTTCATCAAACCAAAATTTGTTTTTCTCTTGTTTCTTCTCACCTACACGTTCCTTCGCTGCGCTCTTAATTGTTTCACGAATTGCCTCCCATATCTTACATCAATTTCATTATTAATACCATTATTATTACTCGAGTCGGCTAGCATTTCGAACCTATTTGAGAGTTCGAGTTAGTAATCTGCTTTTATGCTCGGATTATTTAATCATTTAACTTCGAATTTCTGTTGTTTTGACCCCTTGTTTTCTCTGTTCGCGATGCATAACTTTTCCCTTACTTTTGTGATCACTAATTGATGGTCGGTGTCACCTTCCGCTCCTCTGTACGACCTCTGTTGGTGTGTTTTCGTCTGTCTACTAGTACGTGGCCATTCTAGTTGAAAGTTTTGCCGTCCTGAGATACTCATGTGTATTTGTGTATGTCTTTGTGTTCAAAGTACGTGCTCTTCACTAGTAGGGTTATCGAAATCGCGAAAGTTATCAGTCTTTCTCCATTGTTCTTGGCCTTTTCGTGAAGGCTGTATTATGTATATAAAATATTGTAACATCTCTCGATCTCGATCTACTTAAGTTTTCAGTTTGGACCACCAAAAGGTGGTTAAATTTTGCTTCGCAAAATTATTCTCATAGTGTCGAAAGTGGGTTTTGTGAGCAATTGTAGCAAATTTCACGAAAATATCTGGAAAACTTTCGCTTTTACCTGCCGTTTCTCAGTTACACGAATTAATAACGGTAAAGATAAAGCTATCCTCTGTGCGATTCCCACGGACCGTGAACGGCGCATGGGAGATGTGGAGGTAGCGCTCAACATCCCGACCTACGGTACGAAGTGCCGTGGAGTGGTCAGGCCCACGATTTTTTTAAAATTTCTTTCCGACATTTCAACTGACTTTACCTTCCCAAGGTGCCCAGGAGTACTAAGAGCACTCTGGTACTCAGTTTGATAGGAGGCTGAGTGCACCGTAGAGCGTCAGGCATGGGGACGATGGGTGCCTAACTTGTGACTGAAAATGTATCACAAAAATTGAACACGATATTTTGAAACTGGTTAAATCAAAATAGGCTCAGATTGCGCGATATTATATTTACAATACAATCTGTCAAAAGTTAAAATTTGTGTTAGGTTGAACTTATCACGTTGCACGAAGTGTATTAGAACTTTTAATTGAAGTTTTAACTTCTAGATTTGCTAATGACAATTTTCTTTTGGTGATGTTAGATTCGTTCAGGCTGGTTTAGTTAAAGTAGACAACAATAAATGATCGTATCTTAGTGTGGCAATACTTATCCTAAGCTGGGTTTGTTCGTAAAACTGCCATAATATATTCATTTCATAATTTGACATGACAAAAAGGACATACATACATGTGTTTACTTACCACACAATACATACAGACAAAATGAAACACATATACTCAATTTTACATTTTCCTCGCATTTGAACTTGGTTATTCATAGGTGTTGAGGTCGTTGGCAAAATGGAGTAATGGAAACGCGCTGGACATTGCAAACTAACATGGGTTCAAATCCTGTTCAAGCCAAAGAGTTTTTTACAAAGCAATGGTGAATAATCTAATCATCTCTTCTCATACAAAACGGAGAATATTTCCGACGAGCAAGGAAGACGATTTGCGAATGTTGTTTGGGAAAGTTCAAATCAAGTCTCAGGGGGTTACGAGGAAAGTTAACAACACGTCATTGATCAGAAATATGCACTTTTCGTGTTATTATTCTTAGAAAGAAACACTATAACATTTGTTAAGCAAGTTCTGGGTACAGCCAACTGTGGAGTATCGCTAGCGTGCGGGTCTTCTAATTTGAAAACCTGGGTTCGATTCCCCACCAGCCAGTTTCTTTTTCACATACACTGAAGTATTCAAACAGATTTATCTCCGGGTTATGGAGAACCTACGAAGCATCACTGGTCAGAATCCGAGTAAACAGTGCGTGTGCTGTTTAGCATAATGATAATATCATTTTCATGTTTTTCATTGGTATCTTTCTCTTCCTCTCTTTGTTTCTGTATTGTTATCCTATCTTTGCTGCGTCTTTCTCTTCTTCTTCTCTCTATCTATTTATCTTTATTTTTCTCTTACTTTACACACACTCTCTTCTTTTGTGCGTCTTCCAGAGCCAATTTCGGGCCACTTTCGATGACCCGGTGACAGGGCCTGACCCAAACATAAGTGACCCGGTAACCCGATTGACCCGATCTGGGAACCTTATTTAACTGGGAATTTCGGCGTCGTATTTTTCTTGTTCTCGGGGTCCTGGTCACCCCTTAAAGAAACATTGTTGAAACGGAATGAAATAATTAAAATCTCTCCTTCATCCTACGGGTTATCAAGAATAAATCGAATCAATGGGTCAGCATGGCCTACAGTATCTACTGTTTTTTTTTTACAATCAGTGATTCCGCTAGACCCCAGGCCCTGTAAGGGATGTCAGTCCAAAACCTCGAGACTACCCCTAAATTTAACATATTGCGGACAAAAGTTGATAGGAACTGTGCAAAACTCTACGTCCACACTCCCCATTTTGACTTTACGCCTCCAATCTGAAAATCCTGGCAGCATCCTTGATTACAAAGTATTCCGAACCAGTATGTTTAATAAACCCCACCGAATTTGCAGACTAACCCCGCGCAAACAAACAATGTATGTTACACATTTGACATTATCCTAGATGGTATCAAAACTCTGGAATTTCATTGGAAATCATAAATATTTAATCTGACCACCAAGTTTGGTCTCCATTATGAAAGTGATTTAATGAATTTTTGAAGCACCCTTTATATATTCGAATAACCCTGCAAAAATATAAATTCACTTCTCTCTTGCTGTTAGATTTGATTTGTGGGAACTGAACTTCATACTGTGGGAACTGAACTTAATATTTTTTACTACGTTTAAATTCCATATTTTTTATCTGTACTTCTTCTTCTTCTATTTCCCCTTCTCTCTTTCACACTCTCTCTCTCTCTCTCATTTCTCTACCTCTGTCTTACAGACATCCATCGGTTTCAATGTTTCATTGTATGTTTAAATTTCTCCCTTGATCAACTTATGTATATTGATTCGTTTCGCTTTCATTTTATCGATACTAATACATGTCTATTAAAAAAACATGTTTATGATGTTTGCCGATTTTAGTACGGGCGAGACGAAGGAAGGAGAAAGAGGGGGTCTGTTTACTGGAAACGATTATGGGATAAGAAGGTTCCCATTATGTTACCTAGCTGCACGGCGTTCGCTGTCGCAATATTTTTTATGCGAAGTGTACCATCCCGGTATATGCCTGGCGTGACTGAGGAAAACACTGGGAAAACCTAAGTCAGGACAGTCAGCCGCTGGTACCGAACCGAGGTCCTCCCGAATACGAAACCAACGTTCTACCAAGTAAGGTACGGTGCTCGGAAGAAAGCATACTCGTTTCGATGTTTATCACATGCACGCACACACAATATCATAGGCACGCCCTTACAAAATAACGTAAATAACAACATAATATCAGAAATTATCAAGCATAAATATCGTGCATCGTGCCCTATTTTTAAGAACTGATAGAAACAGACCTTTTCTCATGCATAACGTTAGTGTTCTATGGAATTTATTAAGAAAGAAAAAAGAAAGAATCCATGGGTTTTAAAATTCATTTTTGTTTCTCCATATTCGGTAAGGATCTTTTCTATTGGACAATTTGAATTAAACTTTTCAGTACCCGTCAACTAGTGGCCCACCTAAAATAAAAATGGTGTTAGGTTTCCTATTTTATTGTTTGAAATGGGACTCTCTTAAGTTTTTCATTATTTGCTACATACTACAAGAAATCATAAATATATTTTTCAGAACCCAGGACATGTGATAATGTTTTCTGTTAAAGAAAAGAAAATTCCAACCCTTGCTCGCTCACTCACACTCTCTCAGAATCACACACCGCCGACTGAACGTTAGTTGGGTGGCCTATCTTGTAGGCTTAGAGAAAAATCGTGTATATCAAAGTCATGTGAACATTATTTTGGCCATGATAGTACATTTGATGTACATGCAGTGGTTATAATAGGAAACCTACCATGTTCATGAAAGAAATACATGCAATGTACAGGGCATGTACTGATTGTCAGTACCAATGTAATACATGTGATATGAAAATTCCGTTACATGGAAAAAGCATGATTTACACATGTAAAAGAGTAATGTACAATGCTTGTTAACGCATAATAAACAATGGAAAACAGGTACATGTTTGATGACTGTTTAGTGCTTTTGAAAAGTTTCGAAAAGTAAATTACATTAATTATGCATGGCAAAACAAGTCAAAGGTATCAAGAGGCTATGATTTTGCTTTTATTGCCGCATCTCTCAATGAAGACATACAGAATACACGAACGGAAAAAAATACTGAAATAAGTCGCCAGGGTGAATATAGTGTAGCATGTTTTGTGACATTTACATGATAGCATAGGTGAAATGGGTAACCCGCTCAATTTTTGGACCGGATTACATATGGTCGGGTCAGGCCGGGTTACCGGCTCATCCTGGTTGTAATGTATGTATATCGAAGAGGCCGAAAGACAATGAAAGTTCTAATTGGTGCGCATCATAACTGAATGAATGTTTCCCGCCTGTGGAATAGAAATAAACTTTGCCTGTAGAAGGAATTGATACAGGCTTGAAACATGTACTCAAATGTGAATCGCAAATCTACACGTACATACAATTAAAATGAACAATGTTTAGTTTTCTAACTTCACTATTCAAGTGGATGAACAGTATTAAAGTGCATATATACGCAATGAGGATATAGGAATGAAGGTACTATATTGGCATCTCCTGCGCCGCATGGCGGATGGTTAATAACAGGCCAGTGATGTGGTCGATTGTTGAGATGCATGGTCGTTGTGGATGTAATGTAGAAAACACAGGTACTCTAGTACTGATTGTGGTGAAGTTAATGTTATTGAATCACCTGATGTTTTGTTCTTTTTTTAATTTCAATTTATTTCTTTTGTTTTCAAACTTGAATTCAAACAATTTAAGCAACATTGTTCATTTTATTGAGTTATATCTACGTCTCTTGAGTTTGTTATAATGTGCGTCTTTTGTATTGCAATAACAAATTAACAGGATCATGAGATGACAACACTACGTTCCCATGAATACGAATGCACGGGTGTTGTTGTTGTTTTGTTTCAAGACTGTCAAAGTGTCAATGTACGATAAAGGTTCGTTTTTGAAGTTTATATAAAAGTTGTATAAAAGTGCAGTGTAACATCCTGATTGCGTTGAATTTACAGAAGAAGAAATATGCTTTAGTATCATGGAAAACAGCGATACGTATTCGGTGATTGATGTAGCCAAATGTCTAAGACCGAAAGAATGCAAAGTGGGAAGTTTAACGGAATTTTTCTGGAGCGATGGAAGAACATACCAAAGACATGTTGAATTCATAGATATGTACACAATGAATTGTTGATTTTCAAAAATGTTAAATATCCTTGTTTTATTCGTTACTACAGCACTGGGTTCTGACGTTGCTTACATGAAGCGGGCGTGGAACACAGGCCCGCCTCGGTGAATTAAAAATACTAGAGTTAGGAAAATGACATTTCCGTTTTCATATAGGACTATGAACAGGAAGTCATGTAATCTAGTTATTACTTTAGCAGACGTGATAGATTGCGAACGACGTAAGTGACATGTTAATGAATCAGAATCATGGTAATGTTCCATCATAGTGACTTTTTTATTTCCATATCACCATTGATGTTTTGTTACAAAAATCGTGGACAGTATGTCGAGTCGGCGATAGCGAACGACAGCTGGTTAGGAAAAACTACCCACCCGGTATTTCACCACTAGAAAGCCTACATGACATGAGCTGGCCTACATGACATTTTGTCCAGTTTGGCTCTAAGCTGACTGTTTAATATTGTTCAACTTGTGGTTACGTATTTTTAATCCTTTATATGATCGGTTATATGAAAACCATTTGAGCCACCGCACCCCACTTTCGTGATCGCTGGCCCATCTTATAGACAGAGAAAATAATACGTTTTACCTGTGGTTTGCGAGCAAGGGTTAGGATAGATTCCTTTGTTAGTATCTGATAATTGGTCATTTATTCTGTATAAGGCATCCACTTGCTTTAAGGCTCTCCAGATCCAAGTTACCGGTATTGTAATATGCCTGCTACTTTAGGTTAGGTTAGATTATAGTTAGCACAGACGTTCAGCAGCTGGATGCACATAACCTAACTCGATAAGTGAAATCGAAATGCCATTTTGTATGTTGAATTCACCCAGAAGAGCAGTGTTCTACATCCCTGGCTCACTGAAATTAATCTTCAATATATCTTACGTATAAGGGAACATAGAAATTTAAAAAGCAAGTCTGGGTTATAACGATAAGGGATACACCGTTATATCCCCCTGTATGTATCCGTTAATGTAAAATACTGTCAGTGCAATTTTTTGCATTGTGTAATCATGTTTGATATAGACAAATGTACAAACAGTCGTCTAACACGATAAACTCAATTCCGTGTGGCAATCGTACAGTGAATCTGGCCACACTGAGCGCCGATGTAGCTGGAAAAAAAACAAGTGACAGACGAAAAACAAGTAGCGCGCAGTGTTTAGGCGGCAAGAGAAAACGCTCAAAACCAGCAAGAAAGCAGGAGAACATGTCGAAGAGAGACGTGACAATCATTAATTTATAGTGCAGAAGAAATACAGTGGTGAGTATTTACAAGTTCGCATGTTAGTGGAAAGATCATAATCGTTTGTGCGGTAGCAGAAAAAGAATATTCTCCCGACAGCGAGTGAAGAAGGAAAGAATGCTCTTCACACAATATTCCCTGATTAGCGTGAACAACGTACCACGTTTCTGACAAATGTCAGTCCTCCAATGTGCAAGTAAAGTGTTAATTTATTTTGCCACAATACGAGCTTCTCAAAGTGCAAAAAATAGTTAAAATCGAGAAAGTGCTTATTAAGGTTGTGTTGTAATGCGAATGTGCAGTAAAAAGTCCAGTCTTTGTGAAGTATATACAGCACATTAAGGCGTGTGTAAAGTAAACCAGCCATTTATCAAGTGGATCAAGTTTTTAATATTTCGTCCTGGAGGCGGTAAAGTAAAGTTTGTTAATGTGTAACAGTGGCCTACACTAGGCGGCCTAATTTACCAGTTATTTCTGCAAGCAGAACATAAAGGAGTGTATGGATATTATTGTTTGCAACATGAGCGCGGGAAAAGTACATGAATGGGCGCAATTTGCAGTTAGCTCCATCATAGTTTCCCTCCATAAAGCACAGCAGCAGCAACAGTCCCTGTTCCTTACTTAAGGAAGAATTAAAGTGCATAGTGAGTGTTATACAAGGGCACCAGTGTATTTGTGTTGAGAGAAAGTCATTTTATAGCCCTTTTGTGTATCCAAAGTTTGTTTGTGTGACAAGTGTTAGTGAGCAGCATTATTGGCGCCAAAACACATGAGAAATTAGCACACCTGTAGGCGAAGTGGTAGCCACCTGAGTGTGGCAGGGCCAAAATATTTTGATTTCCCGCCAGAGATTGAGGAAACAGTACAACTGATATAGTGTGGTTTACAGAACGGCATTACACATGAGAATCTAGCCGAACCACACTAACGGATAAGTCTCCTGCGTGAAATGGGTCCGCAGTGCTTATTAATGCACTCCATTTTTTATTCTTTTGATTTATTATTATTGTGTGTAGTTAGTAGATTTGTTGTTTCAAAATATTACTTAAATATATTCGTAAAATACCTGTGTTGAATTTTTGAGCGAAGTTAGCTTTCCGTACGTGTCGCGCAACATTCGCGCCAAGTAGTATGCGAGGTTAGTACGTGATAGGTAAGGTTTCCTCCACGCACAGCAACGCAGAATCAATACGTATCTGGTGCATAACCAATGATAGTATTTGTTAGGCACAGTAGTAACTAATTGCTGCGATTTAGTTAAAAAAGTAAATAATAATTTTAGAATTTTAGCATTTTCGCACCAAATGTTGTTCCGATACTTAATAGCTTTGTATGATTTCATGTAATTATTCCTGGCATGACCAGTCGACGTGTAATAAATGTTGTTAAGTATAGTGAATGATAAAAATTCAAGATATAAGTAAAATTCAGTACTCCTTAGAAAAAATAAATAAAAATAAAGTTATATTTTTTGACAAAATGCTCCTTTCATAAAGCTCATTAGTAATAGTGATTGCATGCTGTAATAGTAAATAACATTGGTGTGTGTTAATAATATCTTTTTGCAGCTTATGAGTAGTCAAAATAGAACAGAGCATTACCTTCGTAAGTATAATTGCGTTCCTTGGTAGATATTCCGTCCTACCGGTGCCGGGATTGTGGATTTGCGCGGTGGTCAAGTGGTCACGTACGTCGTACAGTAGTTCCTGTTTTCCACGTTGTTGCTCTTGTTCAGTCATGGCCTCACCCCACACGTATTCGTCATTTTGGTAGCGAAGGCCGTCTTTTCGATTTCATCTGGAAGATTGATTCGTTATCTGGCACCCTTACAGAGTCACGAAACCCTGTTGATGACATCAACCCCAGTAAAAAGGGAGACAGTCACATCTATGGCTATAACCCAAACAGGGACGTCGATTTAATCTAACGCAGTCACGTTTATGGCCTTAGCCTGGCTAGGGTCATCGAGTTAATGAAACGCAGTCACATTTTCAGTGAATGCTTGAGTTAAGTTTTGGAGACGATTACCGGGAATTCGAGTAAGTTGAGTGACGATAATGAATAATATGGAGCTTGAAGGTAGAAAAAAAAAGATATCAAGACAGAAGTCGTTCCACCCGCGGCAGAAGACCCAGGCACGGTGTTAAGCAGTATATTACAGGAACTGCGAACGGGGCGAGAAGAAACCAATACCGCTTTGCAGAAAATGCAGGAAGAAGTAAGTATGTCGTTGCTCAAAATGGATGAAATTCAGGTTAATACGTCCAAGATAAAGGAAATTACCGCACTCAATCAACAAGACATTGAGGAATTGAAGGCAGAACAAAAGCAGTTGTCTGATCAGTTTAGAGTGTTGATGGAGTTATGCGAAAACAAAGCGAATAAGGAACAGCAAGCTCGTTTGCAGCTGGAAACAAAGTGCAAGGAAGAAATAAATGAAGCAAAAGATGAAACACTACACAGTGCAACACAGAATATGCAGATTGTAGCAGATGGATTAAGGGAAACTGCAGAAAAAGGTTTAACGGAAGTGCGGGAACAAGTTACCAATGCATGTGAGGAATGTTGCATCAAAAATAAAGTTCTCGATTGTCGTATAAACGCACTCGAAGAAAACATCGTCGCGGTACAAAGAAGTCAAGAAAATGGTTCAGGGAACGCACCACAGGCCAGCGAAGCTCGAGGGGACGATTCAGATTAAGAAAAAGAATTTTATCAAGTTATAAGAAATTCTCCCGCCGATTCAGATTTGGAGGAACACCGTGGTGACCATGGCTTGCGGTGGTCAAGGGACGTTGATGGAAATGCCTTGGCAAGTAGGACATGTGACACCAGAAGAGGAACAAGGAGACGTTTATTCGCGGAAAGTACCTCTCCTAGGCAAAGACGCGAATGTAAAGATATGGTAGGTTGTTCTGCGCATAACCCGGCAAGAACACACAGAAGAAAACATGAACCGCAACCACATGAATTGTAGGGACAGAAGACGAAGATGCGGCGACAGCGACAGCAGTTCAATCGAGAGTGGATACTCTGAGGGAGATTCATTCCATACTATTCCGTCGTTTCACAGTTCAGATAATTCAGAAGTAGAAAAAACATTCCAGTTAAGGGAAGGACGCAGGCGAAGACATGTGCGTGAATCATGTAGAGAACGACCCAGGCGAGGTTCACCAAATTTAACAATGAAGTTAGGCGAAATAAAATCGTTTACTACTTATTCTGGCTCAACTGATGGGAAGTCAGCGAAGTCATTCCTGTCTCAATTCGAGAGAGAAGCAACTATGGTTGGAATACCCCAGTCACAGTGGGTGCGCTTATTTCCATTCGTATTGAAGGCCACGGCGTTATCTTGGTTTTTGTCTACCGCAGTTCAGTTTCACACGTATACACAGCCCGCAGAGCTTTTATGCAGTATTATTATTCGGACAGTGCTACCTGCGCACGCCTTGCAAGATTGAGGTCAACACCGTTCAGTCCAAGATCAAACATGAGTTTAGAAAGTTTTCTCATGGAAAGATACAATGCGTTAAGAGATTTGGATCCTCACACATTAGAAATTCAAGTGTGTAACAGTTTAATACTGTTAATGCATATTTCGTATCAGAGGCAGTTGGCGTCGTCACAAATTACAAGTTTTTCGGAGATGTTGGAAATAGTCAGGCGTCTGGAAGTTATCTTTAATTTATCGGAGGCAATGGCCAATAATTATGGAAACAATGCTAACCCATACCAACAGAAGGATGGTAAAACAAGAGCGCTCAAGGTTAATCAAGTGAAAAAGCAGTCTCACAAGAAAGAAGATGCGGATGACGAGTCAGCACCTGCAGATGACGCACAACGAACACAGTTCAGCCCTGGTAGAGGACGAAGAGGTAATAGAAGAAGTCGACGCGGAAAAAATGGTCGAGGACGAGGAAGAGGTCGATACCAACGAGGAAGTAGTGAATAAAAATTTTTACCGGCGTCAAGACAGAGAGGAAAGCGGGCGCAGCGATGATGGAAATTATGCATCAGGCGCTTCAGTGGATAATTTTGGTTCAAAAAACTCCAACACCCCACGGAATTAAGGATCGGGACACCGTCTCGGGGAAACAGTCGAGTAGACGATCCATCTCATGTAAATAATGTACATATTTTTAATATTGATTATAATCATATTTGTGAAAAAGAATGGTCCAAGGAAGACGACAGCAGTAGTTGTGATTCCGAAACATGTGTAAAGAAGATTGAAGAGGAACGCAAGATAAGTAAAGTGAAGCTGTATATTTTAAATCAACCTGTTATAAGCTTGATGGACAGTGGAGCCGATATCAGCATATGTAGCGAAGAATTATGGAAGGAAGGAAGCTGTATCGTAACGCGACCACATGTAAAAACCAAGAAAGACGTCACGCTTGTAGACTTCACAGGTACACGAAAGATGGGAGTACTAGGAGAAGTTATATTACCATTGTTGATAGACAACATACGCATATATCACCGAGTGTTGGTAGTAAGAGGCTTGAAGCAGTCGCTCCTATTAGGGAAGGATTTTTTGTGGAAGTTCAAATGTTACTTAAACTTTGAAGAAGGAAAAGTCACCATGACCACCAATAACCTGTCAGTAACCCTGATCTAACGAAGGATTTTTACGTTATTACAGATGGATCCACAATTAGCACAGCAGCGATTTTGTAGCGGATGGATGGACAGGAAAAAAGAATTATTGGCTTCACTAGTAAGTTATTGAAAACTTGCGAGGCAAAGTATACAATTACGGAAATTGAGCTGTTAGCCCTCGTGCGTGCTGTTCGTAAGTGGAGGAATATTTTAGTAGGACACAAAGTGCATGTATTAACAGATCACCAAGCCTTACTCCATTTGAAAAGTATTAAGTTTTGGAATGGTAGACTGTACAGATGGAATCTGGAGTTGCAAGATCTTGATTTGAATATCACCTATGTACCGGGAGTAGCCAATGTAGCCGCCGACGATATATCGCGATCAAAGATACCTGAAGCCCAAAAGTAGTATTCGGTACAATCGTTTCAGCTCGTACCAGAAAATTTGGTAAGTCTAACCGCTACAGAAATTGCAGAAAAACAGCTTCAAGATCAAGCGCTAAGCAAGTATTTTCGCCTAGTGGAAGAAAGAGCCAATGTCGAACAAAACATCAACCTAGGACGAAAGGTAGCTGATTCCTTTTATAAAGTAATCAACGGTGTCTTAATGAAAATAGATTTTCACGTACTAACAATATGGAGGATTATGGTACCCAGCACGTTGACGAAGAAAATCATTACGAGTTATCATGCTGAGAGAGGGCATTTTGGCGTGACCAAAACCCACTCCAGCATAATAGAGAACTTCTTTTGGGAAGGAATGAGGACAGATATTAGAAGGCACATTTTTGATTGTGTGGTGTGTCAGAGACATAAAACAGACACGCACCCACCACAACGACTGTTGGAGACGATATCAACGTCGGCACCTCGGGTTATACTCTCTATCGATCTCGTGGGTATGTTGCCAGTTACAAGTCCAAGATATGCTTATATCTGTACCTGCTTAGATGTGCATATACGCTATTTGATGGCATACCCTCTAAGGAATGCAACTACTACTTGTGTATTGAAGTTTCTAGATAGTTATTTTTTTCATTTGGGTTTACCAAGGATGATTTTAGCGGATAATGGTCCATGTTTTACATCGAAAAAATTTGTTAAGGCAATGGAAAGCAAGGGAATGCGAGTATGTCATGCAACGCCTTACCATGCATCTTCGAACCCTGTCGAGAGAACACACAAGGAGATTAATAGACTTTGGCGACTATTTTGCGCTCAGAAACATACCGAATGGGAAAAGTGCTTGAACGATATAGTTTTCCTTCTGAACCACAGTTTATCAGAACACCTCGACGCAGCTCCAATTTAACTGCACTTGAATATCAAGACAGTGAGTCCGGTACTAGACCAGTTGGGATTGACTTCAGGAGAGGAACACGATGCATCATGGGATCAAAGATTGATCATGGCCGATGTGAAGAGAAAGGAAGCCGCTAAGAAGAGGATGGCCAAACACAGAGAGAAGACGCGACAGACCTGGCAGGCCGAAGTGGGCGACCTCATCTTCCTGAGGAACCATGCGCTGAGTCACGCAGCAGACAAACGCATAAAGAAGATGTTCACTTTATACAATGGTCCGTTCTTGTGTATTGAGAATCCGAGTGCGAAGGTATTGGTCGTTATCGATCCATATGATGGGAACGTAAAGAAGAAGGTGTCTATCGACCAATGTAAAATATGGGTGGCAACAAAGCAAACTTATGAAGCTTGGCTTAACTGTGTCAAAGACAGAATCCCACATCAGTTGGCGGACAGATTGGAAAAGTACGCACAGTGAATCTGGCCACACTGAGCGCCGACGTTGCTGGAATAAAACAAGTGACAGACAAAAAAAATGGGCAGTGTTTAGGCGGCAAGAGAACAGAACGCTCAAAACCAGCAAGAAAGCAGGAGAACATGTCGAAGAGAGACGTGACAATCATTAATTTATAGTGCAGAAGAAATACAGTAGTGAGTATTTACAAGTTCGCATGTCAGTGGAAAGATCATAATCGTTTGTGCGAGACCTGGCCGAGGCCTTCCGTGTTTCTTTCCCTCGCCCAGATGTCGGCCTGAGCCTTAGATGCCTAAAGGTCATATTCAATGGAACTATAATTATCTTTGTCCTGAACTACGCGGCGTGTGGATTTTGTACACTGACCTTGAAGGAGTGAATCCGCCAGCCCCCTGTGAATTTCCAATTTTAACTTCACACCCCCAAACTGAAGATCCTGGCGGAAACCCTGCCTTGGAGTGCAGTCAACCTCAGACAGAACAGCCCCTCACAAAGCCTCCCTATTCCACATACTGAGATCTGTATAAAGCGTGACATTTACATGGATGCACAATTGCACATTGTAATTCCAGAACCTGATACAAATCTCAGAAACTGCAAGGTGTAGAGAAATGATTAAGGTGTTGTTTCAAATTAAGGTAGTAGGTAGACGAGCTGATAACTGCTCCCTTCATATACATTTTTAATTTTTATTTATCCCATTACTTTAGACATATAGTGCAGTCACTTTAGGAAAATTTTCTTGAGAAAATCATAAAAGCATGGAACTTCGTAGATATGTCGTTTTTAGCTACCCGAAAAGCATACTATAAGTCTTCCAAAAGAAATGTGCTACGAAAAAAAACTGGAAAAGCACCGCCAAAATTAGGTTTTTCACTTTTCGCGGAAACTAAGCGTCACATCGGAAAGAGTGTCAAATCGAGATTGTTTAGGATAAAGTTATGAATTTGTTCACTTTTTTGGCATTTGATCAATCCTATTTGTTCACACTAATCATTTTTAACCGATCTAAGGAAAGGTAATTGCAAAAGAGATTGAAAATTTCATGCACAAGAAACTTCAGTTGATACTTTTTTGGATGTGATGCTTATCGCGAAACCTGAAAAAAAACTGAATTTTGGCCACCCGTTTCCCAAGATTGCGGTCGTAGCACATTTTATCGTGGACTTTCAGTATATATTTTTTGGGGGACCGAAAATGCAACTTTTACAATTATTTGATGAACTAGACGTTAATAAATACGCAACATAATTTGTCCATTACCACCACTTCCAGAATATTGATAAACTGTGTTTTATTGTATATTAGCATAACCATAGCCAATATGAAAACATTATACGTGGTAATGTTTTGTTTTTTACTTTTATAGGAGGAACTAAAACCCAGTGTGAAAAAGCAAATACACAGAAAAATAAAAGGAACCAGGAGTCAGAGACGGATCCTGGTGATGATAAAGAAAGTACATTACAGAAAGAGTCCGAAGTACAAGGAGAATCATCTGATACCAACAGTTTGAAAGATTTATTTGAAAGTCAATATAGAAGTCAACGTATACATAACGACAAAAAAAGCTGGAAGAGGAGACGAGGAACGTTAACAGTGGAAGTCAACGAGAATGACGATGTAACCAGTCATACCGATTACGAAAGCGACTCTGTTCCCGACAATCATGATCTTAATTGTGTGCCTCTAGAAACAGAAAGTACATGTCGAAAATACACTGCCTACGAAGAAAAGATACGGTACTTGGAAGACAAATTGCGTAAGGAAAGATGTGTTGTTTCGGTACTAAAAAAGGAATGTGCATCCAAAAATCAACATGCTCCTCAACTGAAAATTCCGAAACTTTGCGATTGGTATTCCGTCGTCCGAGCAATGAGGACCTCCGTGGCTGTTTCTTTACTTTATCATCATGTGTATAGAAAGGGAGGGGTGCAGATATTTGATTCACCACGGTGTCTGGTAATGCGGGTTGGTGAGCAGCCCATCCATGTTCGTTCGCCAAGCAGTTGCTTGAGTACTAACAGGCCCCACGACGTGAAGGAATGGATTGTACATCAGGGGTCTACCCCGGTCGGTTCCCTTAGCAAGAGGAATTAAGGGGTTTCCTCCCAGTTAGAGGCAGCAACTGGGATGATATTTTGATATCTTCATTCTCATATTTCTCAGAATCGTATAAATGTGGCTTAAGACTATTTTGTCCTATGCCCTCCCATTTGTTTGTATGTTTATGTAATGGACATATTTCTGCTGAAAACAAACATTGTTGTACGTATCTATTAGATTTACTTTTAGACCTATATAATGAACATCTTTCGTGTTGAAAACATATCTTTTATATTTGTGATTTTATTTGTAACCATATGTAATGAACATTTTGTGTTCAAAACACGTTTTTTCTTAAATATTACACTTATTCCTAGGCTTACACAATAGCCATTCTTGTGCTATAAACATACTTTTCCTTCCTGTTTACTAAATTTATTTGTCTATGTAATGGCCATGTGTTGAAATATGTGCTTCTCTAGGTCTTGCTTATTCTTTATCTTAGATTTTACAAGACCTTTCCATTCATATTTATGATATTCAGTTGTAGACCTACGTAACGGACAGTTTTTCCCCTACATAGACCTATTCTTTAATATGTATTAAATCTACTTTTAGACTTATATAATGAACTTTATTGTGATGGAAACCTTTTCTCTTTCATATTTATTAACTTTATACGGAAGCTTATGTAATGAAAACTTTTATATCGAAAATAGACTTTCCTTTCATATTTATTGAATTCACTTGTAGGTATATGTAATAGACTTTATTGTCTTGAGATATGTGCTTCTTCAGATGTTGGTTAATATTTACCCTAAGAGTTACTAGACTCTTCATCAAGCAAAAATGTTATTAGACCTATAACATCTAAGAAATAGGAAGCATGTAATATCTAAAGGGTACAATGTAATTTATATTTTCCTTTCAAAGAAACTTTCAGTTATCAATTCAGCACCATGACCTCATGGACGGATAATAATTATCTATAAACTTTTACTAATCATTAATCATATTTGTATTCTAAAACACAAATAATCCTTATATCTCTACAATAAAGAGGAAATAAAATTACAATTAACTTTTTTGCATAGCCTATTACCGTAACATTACAATATTTAAAGAGAGAAGTTAATATAAGTTATACTTTTGGGCAGTTACTCAGTGGGTATTTTTTTCCTTTCTGTCGTCAATTTTTTTCCTCTTTCGCACGCTCTGACAATTTCTGCATTTCGACGCTTTGACTGTTTCCTTGGACGATTTGCCGGATTCTTTCGACGTTATGACCGTTTTCATTTCTCGATTATATGCCTTTCGAAGCTATGACCATTTTAGCTTTTCGGCACTTTGACCGTTTCCTTCCACAATTTGTCCAGTTCTTTCGACGTTATAACCGATTTTGCGTTTTGACTATATGCCTTTCGACGCTTTGACCGTTTCCTTTCATGATTTCTCCAATTAATTCGACATTATGGTCCGATTTTGCGTTTCGACGATATGCCTTTCGACGTTTGGACCATTTCTAATTTTCGACGGTTTGACCGTTTTATTCAACGATTTGTCAAATTTATTCGACGTTGTGACCAATTTAGCGATTCGGCAATATGCCTTTCGACGCTTTGACCTTTCCTTCGACTATTTGTCCAATTCATTCGACGTTATGACTGTTTTTGCTTTTCGATGATATGCCTTTCGAAGCTATGACCATTTTAGCTTTTCGACGCTTTGACCGTTTCCTTCCACAATTTGTCCAGTTCTTTCGACGTTATGACCGATTTTGCGTTTTGACTATATGCCTTTCGACGCTTCGGCCGTTTCCACTTTTCGACACTTTGACCGTTTCCTTCCATGATTTGTCCAATTAATTCGACATTATGGTCCGATTTTGCATTTCGACGATATGCCTTTCGACGTTTTGACCATTTTCAATTTTCGACGGTTTGGCCGCTTTATTCAACGATTTGTCAAATTAATTCGACGTTATGACCAATTTAGCGATTCGACAATATGCCTTTCGACGCTTTGACCGTTTCTTCGACGATATGTCCAATTCATTCGACGTTATGACTGTTTTTACTTTTCGATGATATGCCGTTCGACGATCTGACCGTTTAGCCTTTCGACGTTTTGACCACATCTTTCGACGCTTTGACCGTTTCTTTCGACAATATGTCCAATTCTTTCGACGTTATGACCGTTTTTGCTTTTCGACGATTTGGCCTAGACCCGACCAGATAGGGTGGGTACCAGAAATAATCCGGGGCGGACCAAAACCAATACTGCTGGCTTACTGTTAATAGAGAGATCTACAAAGGATACGGGAAGATAACCCCGAACTAAAATATCATGTGAGTGGAAGCAGCATCACCATTACCACTCCGAGGCTAAAGATGAATGACATCGGCAAGCTTGAGAAATGGACAGAGGACAACATCTTGAATGTCTACCTTTACTGTGAGGTCGCAAAGCTGACAACTCTACACCGCTAAAACATGTCAAGAAATAGTAACAAATGGTTCATGGATTCTCTTGGGGTAAAATATTCCGGAGGTAAACTAATCCCCCATTTGGATCTCCGGGCTGGGACTGCTTCAGGAGCCTCCAAGAACAGGATTAAGAAAGACCTTAGAATAAGAACGTGGAACGTATGAAGATTATACCAACCCGGCGGTACGCGAGACCGAGAAGTACGAGCTAGACATATTAGCGATACAAGAAGTTCTGTGGGAGGGTCAAGATAGCATTCCACCGGGCAAGTACACTTTCTACTACGTTGAAACACAGTCTCTCGATTTCGGAACAGGATTCATCATTAAGAACAGTATCCTTCAGGCACTTCAGAATATAGAGTTCGTAAACGAAAGACTATCGTACGTTACGATACGTACTCGATTGGGAAACACAGTTTTATTAAACGTCTATGCTCCGACCGAAGTGGCTACTGATAACGACAAAGATATATTCTACGATGAGCTAGAAGGGCTGTTTGACCAATTACCAAAGTACAATTCGAAAACTGTGTTGGGTGATTTCAATGCAAAGGTCGGGAGGGAAGAGAAATATAGACCCACTATAGTCAAATACAGCCTTCACGAAAAGAGCAACAACAAGGGAGAAAGACTGATAATTTTTACGATTTCGAAAAACCTACTGGTAAAGAGCATGTATTTTGAACATAAAGACGTACACAAATACACATGGGTATCTCCGGACGGGAAAACTCTCAACCAGATCGTTCACGTATTGGATGTAAGTTCGTACAGAGGAGCAGAAGGTGACACCGACCATCAATTAGTGATTACAAAAGTAAGGGAAAAAGTTATGCATCGCGAACAGAGAAAGCAAGGGGTCAAAATCTGAAATTAAACGATTAAATAATCCGAGCATATAAACAGATTACCAACTCGAACTCTAAAATAGGTTCCAAATCCTAGCCGACTCGAGTAATGATAATATTGATATTAATAATGAAATTGATGTAAGTAAGATGTGAGACGCACGTGTAGGTGAGATGAAACAACAGAAAACAAACCTTGATTTGATGAAGAATGCTTTAAGCTTCATGAGAAACGAAAACAAGCAAGACAACGATGACTAAGTAGTAATAACGAAGCAAATATCAAACCACTGCAATACCGCGAAACGAAACACCACACTAGGGTTCAGAAACAAAAAGCGAGAATATCTGAAGCAGAAGATTCAGGAGATAGAGGAAAACAG
>JAGDQP010026849.1:475-17158 GCA_022664845.1 Lepisma saccharinum
AGATAGATAGATAGATAGATAGATAGATAGATAGATAGATAGATAGATAGATAGATAGATAGATAGATAGATAGATAGATAGATAGATAGATAGATAGATAAACGCATAGTGACTAAAGGAACGTGGAAGTTAGGTAAAGTCAGATATGGTGTTTTCTTTTATTGCACACGCGACTGAATCGTATTTTTCTCAGACATTCGAAAATAGGACTTCTTGTTTTGAGACGCCAGTTGCCTTGTCCGCTTCTTCAAACTGACTAATATTTCCAAGGCCAGATAAATCATTCTATAACTAGCTATCGTTCTTTTCTTCTACCTTATGATAAGCGGGTATAAATTGAGGTGCGTTTTTAGTTAAAAAAACTAATTAAGATATTTTTAGCGTTTGTTCACTTCTTGAAATTGCTGGTTCATTTTTTCTAAACTATGTGAATTTTATGGACTGTTAAATGTGCGCACTGTTTTCACTGCCTCAAAGGAAGATAAAAGTCTAATCGCAAGACCAGAGCTTTCCTTCGAAACTACAAAATTAAAAGTAGTTTCTCGTAAAAATAAAAACTTTAGATCAAGGAGTACCGAATCCAGGACCACTGAATCCCAAGTCTAATGCCTTACCCATTTTATTAAATCTGAATTGTACTACAGAATCAGAATAAACGGAAAATATTACAAAAAACGATAAATGCAAATAAAGTTATAAAACAAATTAAACAATAACATTTCAAAATAACCTTTTTAAAATATAAATAAAATATAAACCATTTTAAAAATAAAAACTTGGGATGAACTGGTATCGAACTCGGGACCACTGTACTACAATTCCAACGCTTTATCCATTATTCCACGTAGCCAACTATCACTCAGTACTTTCTGAGAGCTCTTTATATCAATTCCGTACACGAGTAACAGACGCTACTAATTACATAGTGTTCACACGTCATTGTTGTCCTCTCTGCAGACAAGTCCCTGCCATTTTGTTCCGTTCTCCCAGCAGTTCTGTTTGTTTAGAAAACGGGAAACAATGTGTTTTACCATTAACAAGCTTAGCAGTCATAGCAATTTATCCCATGTAGCAGTGAAAAATAGCTGCTACGCTAGTTTTGCCCATCTCTATTTCGCACCTATTTTTGAAGGCTTTACTAATGTTGTTTAGCTTTCTTTGTGTATTGTATAGATGCGCCATTCCTTCCAGATATCAAATCCGGCATAAAGTAGATTTTCACTTTTTTGGCGTTTATTGCCTTCTTCAAACTGTCGATTGAATTATGCTCCAGTTAGCTGCTCTTCCGTAGCCAAATGTGGAGCTATTCCGGAACGTAATGAACACATTAATCTAAGCTGAGAGGAACTTCTCTCGAAGAGGAAAGAGGGGGCTGGCACTGGAGCTGGACACGACTTTATTGTTTTTGCTACTTGTTGCCAACTCTATATTGCCAGATTTTATTTCATCAAAACAACTTGCACATATTTTCAAGCGTGTCTTTGTTTCCCAGTTTTGTCCCATTTTTGCTCCCTTAGGCAAAGGGAGCTGCTGCAGCAACCATTCATTTCTTTCAATGCCATGAATCATACCTTTTTCCCTCCAGAAGAGAAAGGTAAGTTCGGAACCTCGCTTGGAGCAAAACCCGCTCGGAACATAAGGAGCTGAAGGAACACAAGAATCTCGTAGCCACTTCGGAGTAGGGATGGCCATTTCCGGAAAAATCATTTTCCGGTTTTCGGAAATCACATTTTCCGTCTTCCGGAAAATTTTCCGTCTACCGTTTCCAATTTTCCTGTTTCCAGAAAAAAATGTTTTCCGTTTTCCCGGAAAATGTGGGCCATCCCTACTTCGGAGCCGGAGCAGCCGGCCTGGAGCCTGACGGAGCAGCCGGCCGGAGCTGCCATAATAAGGAACAGCGCTAGCTGCGGAACTGGAAGCAAAGGAGCACATCCCCAAAAGGAGCTGAAACGCCCATCACGGCGTGATGATGAACATCCGAGTTTGTTTTTGCATCGATGTTGAGTGGAAGCATCGCGTGTTCTCATTGGTTCTCCCAAGGTCACGAAGCGCTGCACGGAAAACATTATACAATCTTCATTTGTTGTTCAGAATTTCGTCTGCAGATGATTGTGTGTGTTTATGCTCGAGAGGTTTTGCTGCACTGTTCGATTTGATTACGAACGACATATTAATAGAACTATAGTGAGGACTTTTCCAGCAATATGATCAGTCTAAAAATTAATTTTTAAAAATTAGGGAGAAAAAAAAAAGATTTTTAAAAGCACGCTTTTTTAATGAAAGAAAAATCAACTTTAAAGGCGTGGGTGCTAAGTAATTGATAACTAGTTTAGATATTATGATTTTATGATAAGTTTAGCAATAGCACCCAAGCTTATAAGTTGATTTTCCTTCCTTAAAAAAGCTTGGTTTTTAAAAATATTTTTTTTATTTTCTAATTTATTTTACTAAAGTTTTAAAAAATCTTTATTTTTTTATTTACTTACTATTTTATAAATTAGTAAAGATTTAAAAACAAGCGTGTTTTTTTAATCATCTTTTTAAAATTTATTTTATTTAAAATTAATTCGTGTACAGTTATAATAATAATAATAATAATAATAATAATAAGAAGAAGAAGAAGAAATTACTAGTGCTACCACAGCTGAACTTTTGAACATTATTATCATAAGTAACGTTTGCGTATTTCGTGCACTAATTAATAATTAATGAATTAAATAATAATTAATTTTCTGTCACAGCAATGTTTCTCCTCAAACTGAGAACTTATAGCCAGGACGCGACCTCTTCGGTATGTGAGCATTTCATCCATCGCGACCTAGACATCGAAGTAGCGACCGCGACATAAACCTCGACCTCGACCGCGAGGCATCTTCGGCATAATACACTTTTTGTATACTTCGACCAATATTCCAGCCTCTCTCTCGGTACCTTCCTGTTAATTTGGGTATCAAATATTTTGTGTATTACCTCTCTATAGGACGTAGATCCTCCTAGCAAAATTTCAGAGTGGGTTTCGATATGCTTTCATTAATGGTCTCCTTGTAATGACGTAAACATTAACGAGGATCAGAACTACATTCCGATTTGAATATACTGCAGGATGTGGACGCACAGACCATACGAATCTGTTGTTAGGAAAGTAACCCTTCTGCCAAACTATACTATTCATGCTCATACGTAGAAGTAAACCTTCGCTGCACTAATCATCATCAGAATTATGTAAGTGGTTTCTAACTCAAATACTTTATCGTTTAACGCTATCCATGGTCAACCATCGATCCATCCAAGGTTGTAAAACTAGCTTTCACACAGTGGAGACTTCCAGATATTTCTGCTAGAGTGTCTTCTAGACTGTCTGTACTTCCAGGGACAGAAAACAAAGCTATGAACTCCAGGACCAAACCCAACGTTAGATCGGAGTATATTAATTAGGCAGTCAACTAATGGCTTTCGATTAATTTCTCCGCCACTTTTATTTATCGCCTTTAAGTATCTCAGGCTCAGGTCAGGATAAGTAAGAATAAGGATGTTGGAAGGTAGTCAACCAGGGCCTAGTTAATAGGTACCATCCTTGACATTTGCCTGGTATGACTGAGGAAAAACTTCAGTCAAAATGGTGTGCCACAGGGATTGTTCCCAGGACCTTCCGATTACTAAGTCAATGCTCTATGAACTAAGCTATGGCCGCTGGATATTAATTAAACTTCTGCATGAGAGGCGCAAACTGTGGTTTTGAGTCATATTAGC
This sequence comes from Lepisma saccharinum, assembly GCA_022664845.1. NCBI lineage: Eukaryota > Metazoa > Arthropoda > Insecta > Zygentoma > Lepismatidae > Lepisma > Lepisma saccharinum. The sequence goes on from JAGDQP010026849.1 coordinate 4,227, forward strand.
GTCGTTTCAATAGATGTAGTACGTTGAAAGTAAATATGGTCACCTTTTTGGTCTCAGTTCTATAGTGTTGAAATTGTGGACAGGGCCGGATTTATGCGCCTAGGGCCCTAGACCCATGACTTCTAGGGTTCCTGTCCCCTCCCTTCCCTTCCTTTTCCCCTTTCCGCCTTTACATTATGACAACCTCTGCGTCATCTCGCCGTTTAGCAATAATAATAATACAGTAATAATAATGAATGAATGAATGTTTTTTTATTTTCGTGTTATGAAGACCATATAGGCCAATACAATACGTGTCAAAAATATTACATAGATACATAATTGTCTACATTTGATATTGTTAAAGTCGTTACAGTAAAATTTACAGCATATGTGGTCATAAAAATAGAAATATTTAAACATTACTGCAATAAGTTTATAAAATTTGTTCTGAGTAATTAGGAACAATGAGTATAACTTCAAATATAAAATCATAATCAAATCAGTTTAAAATGCATAACTTCAAGTAATATAGAGCAAAAAAGAGATAAGAGGTCATACATAGACATTGTATCAGCTGGTGTTGCAAAGTAGCAGCTAATAAAAATTCATAGTATGCTTAAATATCATATTTCACATGGATATTGCATAATTCTACAAATATTTTCAATAAAAGAGAAAAAAGGTAAACATTACGTGCTAAATTTATAATCGTAAACCTAAAAAAATTAAAATGAATATAAACTGCATAATAAGTACAGTAGTCATTTAAAAAGACAATATGGAAAGTCACACAGCTAAAATGTATAAAATATATAAAAACATATAATGCAGCTATAGTTTTGTCAATCAATTATATATTGGTTATAAGTATGAATCATTCTCGTTAAAATAGTTCTCTGTTAACAAAGAATTCAAATTTTCTAAGGTTATGAGTAGGCACCTGAAATGCGATTTTTTCCAATAAATATTTGCTATGGATTTTATTTGATAAAACATTATCCATTAATAGTTTATCAATATTTCTTCTTCGTATGTACAAGGGTTCAAGTCTGAGAAAATCGCACCAATATTCGTAGCTATATTCGTAGTATGGCAGGGCAAACTTAAGACATAAAAAAACTCTCATAAAAAAAAAAAAAAAAAAAAAAAAAACTTTTGGATGGCTTCTATTTTTGAACTGCTGGTTAATCTTTCTTGTACCAAATTATGATTCCATATTCAAATTACTAAAACTTTATATAACATTAAGTAATAATAATCGTTGAACTCTCGTAATGTGGTCCTTTAAAAAATACGGTTCAATAATATTAAGAATAATAATATAACAATGCCATTAACTCCATAGTCGTAAAAGATAAATTTTAATTAAATTACTGTAGGCTACTTGCGGAAGACATGTTAATTACACTGAGCGATAAGTGAAATATAATATATTTTTTATTCCCGAAAAAAAAAATGAAACAAAACATCTAGTATTAATGATTCATGTCCATAAAACGGAATTTTCTTTAACTTGAAGATAATTTTAATAAAACCGTATTCCTCCTTGCTATTATGTCGTCATACCAAATTTCTTGGGTCAACCTTTCCTTAATGGTGAGCAGCGCCAGTGTTGTCACTGTCATGGCCAGATGAGAATCTTAAATAATATTTAGACGATTAAGTGTCGAGATGGATCTCTCTCCCGCGTAGTTATTGACAGGAGGGTTGGGCGCCATTCTTATAACTATGTCGATATTAGGATAACATGAACCACATCAAACTGACGCAAAATCTTGCTAATATGAGTCAAGCTCATGCTATTTTTTTTTCTGTTTCAATATTTTGCATTAAAATGGCTTTAAATGTAAACTTTCTCCTATGAATACAGGCTCTAGAACCTCAGGATATAGAAAGGGTCAAAGATGATGATGTTTGGTGCCCCCTCCCTTCTTACATGGTCCTTAAGGTTAGTGTAGAGCAACAATCTCCAACAAAAGATGGCAGCACTATCTCCGTATATGTCTAATATATTTTCATTGTTACACGAAATTTCATTGCTGTTCCTATAAATTCAAGCCAAGAGAGTTCAAATTTTCAGGGAAGAAAGTTCATAACCAATTCAAGTGCATGATCGATGACGATTTATTATTTTCGTTTTTGTTCATTGTTGAAAGAGCTTCATTATTACAGGTTTTGATATTCACAACAACATTGAAGCGATTTCAACAATGAAGGAAAACGAAAATAAAAAATCGGCGTTGATCATTCTCTTGAATTGGTTATGAACTTTTATCCCTGAAAGTTTGAACTCTCTAGGCTAGAATTTATAGGAACAGCAATGAAATTTCGTGTAATAATGAAAATATATTAGACATATACGGAGATAGTGCTGCCATCTTTTGTTGGAGATCGATGTTTTACATTATCCTTAATATTTTTTGCTATATATTTTTTTTTCGTCTAGCATTTTAACTAGCGATTTCTAATTTCTCCTTATAAAGTTCGCCCTGTGAAAGCTGCGCCCCTAGACCTTGGCCTAGTGATAAATGCGACCCTGGTTATGCGCATAACGGGACGCAAAATGTTTTTAATTTCTCTGCTTTATAATCTCTCAATCTGTTAAAGTTATGTGCTCAATAAACCAATACTCGCGATTGATGAGTATTACAATCCATTGGTTATCTAAATTGGGGTACTAGAGTACCATACAATCATACCGAGTGCCATGTTTTGTCTTACCAGTAGAAGAACGAAATAGTTTCTCTTTATTTTTCGCTTTTCAGAGTTTAAATCTCTTTTTGAAATGGACGAGTCAATTCAAATCCAAATTATTCTTACTATTCTCGGAATAATTTACTGGAGTAACGTTTTACTGAAGTTCTTAAACGCCGGGTGTGGAAAACCTTCTTGGAAGTACTTAATTATTTCCGTTGGGAAAACATGAGGTAAACATTAAATTAAAAATCTCTTTTTTTTTTAAAAAAAAAAAGAAAGAAAAAGAAAGTACAGACAATTAAATAAACCTTGACGAGAACAAAATACTGTGCACAGTTCAAGGAAATTACGCCATCTTGTTTCAGAAGATTCCTTTCTTTATGTACTTTCATTTATAGGTTAGTAAGGAAACTATGGCTTCAGCCCGTTACATATTTTAGGGATAACATTCCTCTGTGATAACTATCTTAAAAAGTTAGCGAGAGGACGTTTATTGAGTTTTCACCTTGGCATATTCGTCTGGTGAAAGTAAACAAAAAAAAAATTAGGTACAATGATGCAACTGTATGAATTTCAGACCCAGAATGTCTTTAGTAGTTCTGTCTTGAATTTTGACATATTTATGTTTATATTAGGAAAAGACATAGCCTGTGGTCTGACCCAGTGGTGACATTCTACTGAAGTAACAACCGGTTCGCGTTGTAATTTCTGTTGTAAGAACGGGGGAAGAGAGGAGGGGTAAGACTTGGCCACATGATTTTTTTTTCTTCACTTTGCTGGAATTACATTCACTTTTCTGCAAATGTGTTATAGACTAGACTTCAGTAATTGGCAGCAGCTTAAAAGAACGAGTTTTCAAACTTGTTTTGAATTCGTCCGTCGCGTCATCAACTGTAATTTTTAATGAAAGGAGACTGAAGGAAGTTATGATGAAAGATTTCTAAACTTTCTTTTATTCTTCACCCTTCGATCTTCTGTATTTATGGAGTCCGTTCCTCAATCATGATTTGACAAACAAAATTCATTTTCCAAGATCCCATTTGTTGACGGTCCAGCAAGCCAGGCGACGTTGACATTTGGTCGGTGAAGGCGGGGACCGACGTCGGGTTTTCAAAAATCCCCACAAGGAGCGGACGTCGTCGGTAGGGATTTTGGCGGGGTTACGCCTCTATGCCGACCCCAACGGTGGCCCAGAAAATGCCCCGACGACTAAATGCTATTTATGGACCGTGCTGACCTCTCTCCGGCTACTAGTTGGTCGGACCGACTGCCGTTGGGGTCGGAAATTGACTTCCTGGGGGTTATCCATACAGAAGCTTCATGCCCTTCCTAAGACAGGTGCTCCTAATATTCAGAACATTTTTTTCCAAATGTGCAGGTAACGTTCATGACCTTGAATGTTTGTTCTGACTTAGATAAACTAAGGTTTGGATTTTTTTTTTTTTTTTACAGCTTTCTTTGTGCTAATATATCTCTCGTTTCCTACATTCCTGATATCCACTTAGGTCGTGAAATCATCTATCAAACTGTATTCTACTCAAAGATGAAAGGTTAGTTTCTCCTTAAAAGGTGAAAAACTCATATCAGAATTTAAAGGGGTAAGACCCAATAATGAAAATAGATTTGACATTTGCATGTGATGTTTCCCAGCTTGAAGTCTGCTTGCCATGTTGTCAATGACACTCTGGGCTATCTAGCTGCTTAACCATCTCTTGAACTGGGAATGGTGTTTCTCTGGTCAACTGAAGGACATATACCAAATTAGGTTCAGATTCATCCCATCGTTTTAGTTGGTTACTTATTTTTAAGACACCGTTTATTCATTACTCCAAAGGACGTAGGTGAAAACATCAGAAAACTTATTCCAAGTTTTCTGAATGGCACCATCACAAGATGCCACAAGCTGTTGCTAAACTCTCGCAACTATTCACACTTCGTAGAAAGTAGGGCACCAGTGACGTATTTCAGCCCTAGCAAACCCTGGCGGCGCGAGGGCACTTTTAGAATGTTGTCTATTCATTCGTACGCCTATGGAGAATTCTGTAGAGTGCGGGGCAAAGAGGCAGAGCTCTTCTTTACTGTGAGAATGCATCGCTACTCGTAACTCAAAGTATTGTCGTTTGTATTTTTTTTAGTCACATATAAAAAGAAAGGCCTGGTTGAAAATATAGGGGAGTTTGTTTAGTGATCATATCTAGTCTATATTTGATAGTTACAAGCGTTAGATAGCTAGATAGTGTTATTTGATTCCAGGAGTCGTTTGTTAGAAAGCACAAACTTCTTTTAGGGATTAAAGGATATTTTCTTACTTTTCGGTCCAAGTGATCACATAGGTGAGGTTAACGTCTGGATACTCGTTGGCCAAAACTCCAATTGATACCTTCTATTGACTTCGAATCTACATCAACACATTCTGAGTAATTTGCACGTGTTGCAGTTTAGTGTCATGAAAAGAAATTAAGTCCGGAAATCAAGGCTATGGCTGCTATATTAAATTATAATATATTTGATGTTATTCTTATAGCTTTCTAAAGCACATTTCCTTCAATTTGATTGGAATAAAATGTCTTATACTAGGCCTGCAGAAGCTCAATGATAGAGCGTTGTCGTAGCCTTCGGAAGGTCGTGGGTTCGATCCCAGCTGCCGATCATCCTGATTAAGTGTTTTCCATTGTTTTCCTCAGTTACACAAGGTAAATGCTGGGATGGGACCTTCAACATAGACCCTGTTCGACAACTTCCCGAATCCTTCCCCCCCTCCCCTATCCCGGCCTGAGCCTTAGATGCCTAAAGGCATAAATAAAATTCAAATTCAAATATATTTAGCTATCAACCAGTCATCAGCTGATCTTACTCCCTTTTCTTTTAAAATTCTTAAAAATGTGATTCATCGCTGCATTAATTACAACTTCCAAACCACTGCAATTGAATTGTAGAGGTCTCTTGATACTATATTATTTATTTGATACTATATTTTAAGTCTATAACTGTTATTTACTCAAGACGACTGATATCCTGAAGTCCTTGTTTAACTGTTGAAGTGCTGTTTGGATTGGCACGAGTGAAACGTTCTTTGCAGTTATATCCATTGAAGTAAAGCAAATATTTCGTCTGCTGGACGTCAATGCACGGGTATAGTCTTTCAAACTCTTTACTCGGATCTTTACTGAGAACTATTTTTGTTAAACTGCCAAATCTCTTTGAATGCTCTTCAATTTCCTAACTATTTTTTTTCCGCTTTTATCAAATTCAAGTATCGAATCATGTTTTCAGAAATCATTGTAAAAGATAACCACGATGACGGTGAGCAAATGCTTTATTGCAAGCGGTTTAAGAGATTTTGTTTTTTCTTTCTGAAATTCATCAATAATATAAACAGTGACACAAAGATATCAAATGCATGATAGTGAAACTCATTTATTTCAAAATTACCAAAAAGATGAAACGTAAAGCATACTCCGGACATCCTGGACTATGCACTTTACAGAAACATTCCCCAGTTCAGGACAGTTGAAGCGAAGAAAATGTTACCTTCCCATAGTAATAATTATGCAAACAGCGGCAGAGCAAAAAGTAATCACACCGCGTTTTGATTACAAAAGGGCTGACTGGAATAAATTTCGAAATGAAATTAGGGGCCGTTCACATATTACGTAACGCTATTTTTTTTTACTAATTTTTACCCCCTCCCCCCGCCTTGTCACACTTCGTAACGCAAGGTCGAATCCTCCCCATCCCCCCTTTGTCACGTAACGGTTTTTGATTTTTGTTTTTTCACCAATTTTGTTTATTTTGGGCGTCATTACAATAAAAAAAACTAATTTTAATGGCAGAACTTTTTATTACAAAATGCTTGTATTCTGAATAAAATTAATTTGTAATTTTTTTTTTCGTCAACAAATCAAAGTACAGGTGTATTAGAAAATGGTAGTACCGTAATAATATTTTAATCTCATAAGGTTGTTTAATTAACTAGTCTTTCTTCGAAATTACATAGGCCTATTGTCGTTTTCCCAAGGAGAACGCACCCATTCTTTTAGGTTACCACTGATTGGCAAGTAGGATAGCTTACCTTAATAAAGAAGCTTAAGAAAGTAGTTTTCTTCTTAGTAGCTGCTTCTGTTCTTGCCGACACCATTTCCTTGAGTTCTTTATTACTTTTGGCTTTAGTTTTAAAATTACGCCACACTTCATTCACTAAAATTTGTAGCTACCTTTTGTGCAGTTTTATTTGTGTGAGATTCTTTAAAACTTTCAAATAACTTTTGATACAGCTCAAATTTGCTGGACATTATAGCGCTAGTTCAAGAATGACTTACACAGTAAGTCAGTTTAAAAGCAGATCTATACTTTAATGGATCTAAATAGTACGTAATAGAACACAGTTCTTTGATTTAAAACATCACAATCAAGAAACAAAATGGACTACTGGTGCCTACGTCGTACACGCTATTACCGTCCTATCGATTAGTGTTTAATTGTTGCAAATAATAATCTGAAGAATAAACCAGATATCTCTCTCTCTCTCTCTCTCTCTCTCTCTCTCTCTCTCTCTCTCTCTCATTCCCCCCCCCCACACACACACACATATTTTCCTTATGGGGAAACGTACAGGACTAAAAGCAACCAGGTCCTTGACCTTTCCTATGAGGGTGGCGTGGCTTAAAATAAATGTCGGCTTCTTTATTATCTTTGTCGAGCATCTTCTTTGGACTTCAGTGTACCCCTTTTTAATTTTTTCTTGTCCTAAATCAATGTCAGAATGTGAATAACCTGGATTTCTCCAGGAAAATTCAAATCCAAAGAGTAAAGTTAAATTCATTTAGTACGAGATGAATTTCCGACGAATTCGGTTTTTAATATATTATTTTGTTCTGCAAATCGTGGATCGTTCTGTGGCGGAAAATATTATTTCACGAAAAATAGTTTCTTGTATTTCACATGCGAAGCTCCTTAGAAGAATAGAGTCGGTAATGATTCAAATCAAAAGTTTTGAATAATTCTCAGAATAGCGATACAAGTGGGAACGCGAGAGCATTTTAAGCGGTGGTTACGATGGGACTATGTCAGAACGCCCACTGGTCAGATCGCCCACTTCTGAAAGTGGTCAGAACGCCCACAAAAATGGTCAGATCGCCCACCAAAATAGGAAAACATACAAATTCAGAAATGGTCAGAGCGCCCACTCGTAAAAATGGCAACAACGTTCACCAAAATGGTCAGAACGCCCAAATGCATAATCGGTCAGAACGCCCACTGGTCAGATCGCCCACTCGTAAAAATGGTCAGAACGCCCACTGGTCAGATCACCCACTTCTGAAAATGGTCAGAACGCCCACAGAAACGGTCAGAAAGCCCACTTTAAAAGGGTCAGAACGCCCACCAAAATGATCGGGATCCCCACAGGTTAGAAAATACAAACCCTAGCAAGGTACACGGTTAATACTTTAATTTTTTGCAGTTTAATACTTATATTAAATCGATACTGAACAAACGTAATGAAAAAAAAAACTCGGGAAAACGTTCACAAAGTCTACCAGTCAGAACGCCCACTCTTAAACAAGTGAGTCAGAGTCGGGTCGGGAGCTGTGCACATAAGCTACAGCAGCGAGTATAATATTTATATGATAATGTTTCGTTTGTGTGTTTCTTTTCCTAAGTATAATTATCTGCTATGTGTTATTATGTTGTTATATTATTAAGTGTAATATATCGCCTTAGAAAAACGCATCAGAAGCGAAATTCATATCATAGTAGAAAAGGGAAATTGAAAACACGTCACGTTAAAGCAATATGAACGAAATAAAATATTCGTTGAAATATAATTTAAAATTCAAGCTGTTTTCAACGTGCAAATAAAAACATGATAAATGTAGTTAATTTCATTCTATTAGCTTTTAAGTACAATTCTTATTTAATTACCTTGGAAAGGCACATATGAAGTATAATTTAAAGAACAATTATCATATTCAGCCGTTTTCTGTCCACTGCTGGATAAAGGCATCCCCCTTTTCTTTCCACGTATCTCGCTCAGCTGCAATCCTCATGAATGTAGCTCCTGAAAAACGTTTAATTTCATCTAACCATCTTGCATTTGGACGTCGTCTCGGTCGTTCTTTTTTTCCTCTGGTAATCCAATGTAATACATTAGTCGTTCATAGTTGTTCCTATCATGCATCTCATCATAATTCTTTCTGTGAGCCTTTATCTTTGAGTCGTTTGCGCATTCAATGTCCAAGTTTCACAGTCGTATATCATCACAGTTAAGAGACATTGCTTATAAACTTTACTCTTGGGACACATTGGTAGTTTTCTTTTGAAAATAAAATGTGCTCTTCCAAACGAGCTCCACGACATTTGCATTTTCTATTTATTTCATCCATCAACTTAGCATACGTTGATTTGAGCTGCTCTGAGTAAACATACTCATTAGCTATGCCTATTGTCTCTCCGTGAATCAATATTTCCTTCTGTGCAGCATGTTGATTGTACATTACTTTTATTTTACTTAAATTCATTTTAAGACTTATTTTCGAGTTTCGGTGGGCGTTCTGACCGGTAGGAACTCTGACCATTTCTGAATTTGCGTGTTTTGTCGTTCTGGTGGGCGATCTGACCGTTTCTGTGGGTGTTCTGATCGTTTTCAGAAGTGGGCGATCTGACCAGTGGGCGTCTGACGTAGACCCAACGTTGTTGCCATTTTTACGAGTGGGCGTTCTGACCGGTGGGCGCTCTGACCATTTCTGGATTTACGTGTTTAGCCGTTTCTGTGGGCGATCTGACCGTTTCTGTGGGCGTTCTGACCATTTTCAGAAGTGGGCGATCTGACCAGTGGGCGTTCTGACATAGACCCGTTACGATCGCTAACAACTAACTCCAGAAAGGCTTCGTATGCCGTACGAAATGCAGTGATAGCCGCAAAACGGATAATGATGATAATGATAATATGAATTGTATGGGCGGTAACACCGCAAAACGGAGTTTTATTGTATTGTAATACACGTAGGGTTCGTCATGCTGGTGTCTAGTAGCATCTTCGAATCCCTTCTGCACGATTCATCATTTATAGGGTATAAATGTTCGCAGTTTCCCAAAACAATAGAAATATTTATTTATAAAAAAGAAAAGAATTGAATAAAATTATTTGTTTAAAAGATTGCATATAAACCTGGGAATAAAAATAAAAATCACAAAAAAACATGCATTACGTAACGAAGGCGTAAACCCCTCCTCCCCCCTTGTCACACTTCGTAACGCAAGGCCGAACCCCTCCCTCCTCCTTGCCGCGTTACGTAATATATGTACGACCCCTTATCTTCAGACTACCAGCTCTAAAGTCTATTCCACCAGACTTGAAAGTAAAGGTAAACAACCGTAGCACTAGAAAGCGTATTCATCCGCCCTATCTGCAACCGGGTTGGCTTTTGTAGGCAGAGATATTTCCGCCCCCCACACACAGCACGTGTTTTATCCATGTGTTAGTAACTCTGAAGACATTAAGAAATTTTCTCTTTTGCCTCTGTCGAATTCAAACAAAGAGGAAAGCATGCGTCCCCCTCCCCCGGGATTGGAATGTGACCGCTGCTTGTCTTTTTGGACGCCAAGTTTCGTCTGCTGATGACAGTGAGAATGGGTCAAAGGGAAGGAGTGAAACCAATTTGGCGGGAAGACATGACATTACTGTTAATGGCAATATAATTGACGATTTCAAATACCAACATTCATCCTAGATAAACATTTTTATCTGCTTATCATAAATTAACATTAAAGTTATTAACTAAGAATCTCACGTTGACTTTTAGCGAATGTTCATGAGAACTATTTTTATCTTTATCTAACTGCGTGATAAGGCACGCAACAAATCAGACATTGGGGGTGGCGCGCGGTTTGTTGTTACTTACTCTCAGGTCTCGTGAAATAGACTTTAGTCACCCTCTCAACAACAGACGAGCTGAAAACAGCTGCCACAACACTTATATCTGCTATTCAAGAGTCAGTCAAAGCATCTGTTCCAAACTTAAAGCCGCGTTCACCCACACTTGAACTTCCGCCAGATATAATGGAACTAGTTACACTGCGCAACCGTCTGCGCAAGCAACTTATCCGCACTAGGAACAGAATTTTTAAGCCACACATTAATCTAATTGCAAAGATTAATAAAAGAAAAAATCACAACGTTTCACCATAACAGGTGGGACGCAAACTATTTCGAAACTAAGTACGTCAGACCAATCCATGTGGAAATTGACTAAGCACTTGACAAACCCATATACACCCGACCTTTGTCCTTCAAACTGACAATGGTCTGGTGTATAGTCCTGAGGAGAAAACGAAAGTATTCGCTGATTCGTTGGAATCTTCATTCCAACCTAATCAGGATATAACGGACAGACCTCATAAAACAACTGTAAATGAAAAAGTGTAGGGGACCCTGAACCAGGTTCCCACAGCCAGACCATTCACTGTCAAAAAGAAAGAAGTTGTAAGAACTATTAGAAAAACTGAAAACGTGTAAGTCACCTGGGCCTGACGGGACAGAAAACACTGCTCTAGAAGAACCTCCCGGATGAGGCAATTATGATGTTAACTAACATAATAAATACTATCTGTGGCGTTTCCGGTCCGAGTTCGTGCACCAGCGTACCAAGTCCTAAATAGATACAAGCACAGGCGCCCGTTACATGCTCTGTACCCTAATCTACCAAAACATCAGCAAATAATAAGTAAATAACAATGTATATTCAACATCCTTCAGTTCAAGTATAAACATAATATCTGGTGAAACTAATTAATTCAAAACAATCAATCTAACCTGAGTTGCCCAAACTTAATTTGAAAAAAAACAACCACAATTATTTATTTATTTATTATTAAGTTTCAGATACAGCTGGGGTTGCCCTTTTACACAGAAACTATCAATAAATAACATTGCAACAAACTAAATCACATTACTACAAACTAAATAATATAAAAATAAATTTAAAACAACACATAACACAGCAATTGATATCACTAACATGACGATTATAATACACAAGATGAATAACTGGGTATTTAGCGAGTATTTAGCGTTCGATGGAAAGTGTTTTCAGATCCGAAAATATCAATACTTGAATCAAGATTATTGTACATAACTATGGAATAAGGAACGCTGCAGTATACTTAGCCTATGCGTGGTACAATGAAGGAGATTATTATTTCTGGTTATTCGCAAGGGAACACGGAAGTAAAATTTAGATATCAACTCTCCAGTTCTGAGATTCCCGTTAAGTATCTTATAAATGAAATCCGCCAGCTTGCGACGAGAAGAGGGAACGTCTCATATTAGAGTAAATACAGACGTTTTGCCTGGGTTTCTCCACCCTCCTTGCATGTGTGTTTTACCAGGTAAACTATCAGTAGTTTGAACCAATGCAGGGATTTTTACAGAATATACAGCAATGCATATTCTGGTTGTTGCCTTCTTCAGAAAACTCTTCTCTCGTTTCTCTATCTTCTTGTTTCACCTTCTTTCCTCTCTTTTACACATTCCGATTCGCGGTAAATGTCTCCGAAAGACAGAAATCGTAGCATCCACACCCGCGACAGAGTTGCATGTAGCATGTGCATGCGGAAATCGCCAGTAGAAGTTGGAGAGTGATCACTCAACAGGGCGGGACTTTCCGGGGGCCCCTAACAGTCAAAACTTTTCTTTCTTTCTTTCAGGTTAGTGCATACTAATGAGAACGGTAGTGTATTTTTCTGTGTTCGGTACCTTGGTTTTTCTGTTCAAACTTATTAACGTGCAGAGGGCTAATCCTTAAGTTGAATTTTATATATAATTTAATGAATTAAAAGAAATCATCATATTTACAATGCGAGTGTGCACATTTTTTTATGCAGAATGATTCAATAATATTTGTATAATAAGCAATGAAAGGAAAATGAGGGACCTAAAATTGAGACAGTGTGACATCGAATGCGAAAAAGAATGGGGAAACGGTGGGAAATTTGGACTTGTAATTTCAATGATAAAGATACATTCATAAACTTTTTCTGATTTAAAAGAAGCAAGAAGATATGCAGAATTAATCTACCGTTTCATATATTAACAAAGTGTTTGGCATATGCTGGTCTAAATGTCTCCACAACGCAAACGATAACACAGTGTGTCTACTTGCATCTCCTGCGAAACAAAATAGCACTTTGTTTTCTCTTTAACTGGAGCAGAACTCAGTGTCTGTTACGCCTTACTGTTAGACAACCCGTAATCG
>JAGDQP010026850.1:0-25514 GCA_022664845.1 Lepisma saccharinum
CCATTGATGCTGATGTTTTCATTTTTCTTGGAGGTAGTTATTTTCTTTCTCGATATATTAGTTATTACTTTTAGTAGCAGACGTTTTGCTATTATAGTGTATTTCATCTGATTTTCACCATTTTGGCGTTGGAGTGTATACTTTCAGATTCTTTATTATGGCGGTTGACCCGATCGCGCGCGCCTGTTTGCCTGCACAGTCCGGTCATGTTTCACTAGATATAGCACTTATGAGTTATTTTACGGATCGCCACGCCCCAGAGCGCGCCTCCCGGACAGGTATCTTTTCCTATAAAATGCAGACACTTTATCTGCCGTCTCCCGGAGGACCGTCACCAGTTCTGGTCTTCTCAGAACCTCTGTGACGGGTCTCTCCCCCAGAAGGGCTCTTTGGTCTCAGTTCTTCTGTTTCTCTACATCTGAGGACCACGTGGTCCGGCGAAGCAATCACCACACCCCGCAGACGTGGCACATATTATCTTCAACTAGTTTCAAATCCTTCAGTCTCTGACGGTAGGGCCCATGACCGGTAACGAAATGCAGTAGACCTCCTTCCAGTTCTAGGTTCATGTTTGCCCTCTCTGCCATGTCCGGAAACATGCAGAACACTCTTCTAGCCTTAGATGTTTCATTCCAGAATCTTTGCCGCGCACTTGTCTGAATTTCTCCCTTGCTTTCTGCTGCCTGATGTAAGATGTTCATAATTTTATCTCCTCTTCCTTTCTTCACAGTAATTGGAAAACACACTTCAGGTGGTCAGCGAAGTTCATGTACTTCATGAAATTGAATATGAATGTTTAACGGTTTTTTTGTTAGCCGCGGCTAGTACTCTCCCAAGGGAAAATAGATGTGGTAAGGTGTAAAGTGGGGCAATGTTTAATACTTTTATTATTGTTTTTCGTTATCATTTTACGAATGTTATGTTTGCTTTATAATCATACAGATAAACTTCACATTTGGAACCCCTGCGTCAGCCAGCTACTGATTAATGTGCACGCTTTACACTACTCATTCCCTTGTACATAATTCACGAAGTGAGGTAAAATAATATTTAATTATCTTGACTCCATTAGCTTTATTATTTGGTGGGTAAACTTTACTTAATGACCCGCAAAAAAAGATGTAAAATTTGCATTACAAATGTAACATTTCCAACGTGAGTGGAAGTGTTGAAGTGCAAGATTTAACAAAGTTTCGAGTTATGGAAGCATGAAATGAGAGCAAAAAGTAGTTGGGGCTGTTTAGGTGCTTGCGTGTTGGGGATGAGCATATAGAGTATATATGATAAACGCCATGCGCATCGCGTATAATGAACAAAATTTTGCAACCTGACCTTAAATAATCGTATTCACTCACTCGACATGTACGTGATTTTTTTGTAGAAAAGTAGTGTCCTTCATTTGTAGAAAAGAAGTGTCGCTATTAGTAATCCACCCGCCGCCATGTTTGTGTGTTGACCACCTTGATTGAGTATTTAACGAAATAATAATGAAAGCTTTTCGTGATAATTTAAGTATTACTGACTGTCACTAGAAGTTTATAGAAGCGTCCGTAATAATTATTTGCAAGGAAATGAGTGGTATAGTTTGTACACATGGGTCAATAACTTGTGGAAGCTACGGGTTATCAAGTAAAGATGATCGTTTGTTTTTATTACCTATTTTCATTATCGTTTGGGGATATTATGAGTTTATCTCAAAATCATAATATATTCTTTACTTTCGGGATCACAGATTCCGTCAACTACTGATATATGCATATGCTCAACATCACTCATTATTTGATGCTCAACACCAATCTTGTAAATATTTCACACACAACATCTAGCAACCCATAAAGTGTTTCTAAATACCGTGTGTTATTATTATTTTGTTAAATACGCACTCGTGTTGATCAACAAATACAAATATGGCGACATGCACAAGAATACTAAAGACCTACGTATTCATACTTCATGTTATGAATGACACGCATTTTGATAGAAAAATCACGGACACAAGTCGAGTAGCAAAGGCAGTTATATATTTTTTACATTATACGCGACGCACCTGCCTTTTAACATTCACTCAATGTGTACTCTCAACTCGGAAGCAAATAAAGTTCCAGACTTTTTTTTTTTTGCTTTTTCGCATTTTCACGACTACAACCTTTGTTATATTTTCCGTTTCAATGCTTACACACACGTTGAAAATATTACATTTCTTCTGTAAATTTTAAATTTTTTTTGAGCTCCTAAAGTAAAGTTCAAGATCGCGTTTCAACACCATACACTTTCATCATTGTTGTAACTTTTACATTTTGGGGGAGTACAAACACAAACTGACTTCATGCCCCGGCCAGCACAAAACAAAACTTTTCGTACCGCACCTAACTGAATCTGAATCCGAAAAATAAAAAAAAGATGACGTTAAAAAGTTGAGTAGAAGAACTGTGATGTTCTCTTTATGTGTTCTACTACAATTCTATCATCCTCATCGTCGGAAGAGGATGAATCTGAGATCATATGCAACATCTTTGATAGATGGCAATTGCCAAACTCTTTTGAAACCTCCAGTTAGCGCGTTAACTGGAGGTAGAAGTACGGGTTAATTTAACTACAAGTTTGCTTAGTTTAACTGTTGGTTATGCTTTAACTAGACATTCAAACGGGTAAATCACACTTTAGAGGTTTAACTGTTACTTATTAGCTAACCTGTACTTTAACCAAAGAATGAAAAACTAGCCCTTAAAGTGATAAATATTGGAGTTTTCAATTCGTGTTGGGATAAATTTAGATTTACGAGTCCTTATTGAGCTTTGTTTCTAGTATTAAAAAAATAATAAAATACATTTAATCGGATTCGAGTTTTAAAAATAAATCCCAGACAGCATTGAGATTTGTGTAGCTGCTTCTGGTGAAACATGATTTATTTTTTATTCTAATATATATATATTTTTAAATGCATGCTTATTTTATTAATAATGAATTTTACTAACGATCTCATTTTATTTACCGTTTCCATGGGTGTCTGTGTAGGCAGGGGCCCGAGTAAATTGCTTTGTCCAAGGGTGAACAATGATGTTACGACGACCCTGCAAAGGAAACAGGTAGATGTGGCCCCTAACACAGTCAATAGCCCGGCCCCCCAAATAGCCAATTCAGCACTGCTATTCCGTGTTTTGTTATTCAACTAGCTAAAGTGTCTGCCCGCTGGTGCGGGGTGAGTAAAATACGTTGGCAACACTAATAGATGTACTACTACTACTATAAATACTATTACTGTTACAAGTAGGCCTACTATAACTAGGGCTACCTTATTTTTTAAAAGCCACCCCCGGACATTTTAACCATATCCATAAAAAATGGTAATTCGTTAACAGTACTAAACAGATAAATTGCTAAATTTCTGTCTGATTCCTTCATAGTTTAATCTTCAGACATATTATAGTAGGCCTACTCTGTTTTTATTAAGGGAAAATTACATATATACAAGTCTAGAATATAAACAGAGCAGCAGAGATAAACAATAGTAATATGTTTTATTGTTATTAAGCTCATGAAGTAATAAATATCGTTGCTAGTACAATTTATAACTATACATGATGATTACAATTATACTTTTAACTTACAATATTACAGTTATTTCGGACAGTCTGCGCCGAAAATCAATAATTAATTTAAAGAACATAAAATCCCGGACTTTCTGGGCTAAACACGGATATATGGTAGCCCTAACTATAACAACAACAACTACTATTACTGCTACTGCATGTGATTGTTCTAATGTTCTCCCGCTTCACGCCCTGTCAGTGCCATCTGTAAGGTCAATACTCCGCTAAACTGTAACATGTCAAAACTGGTAGCAGTTTTGCACTTACCCAATATTAACTTAATTAATTTTGCAACTCCAACAGAGATCCAATTCCAGTTATAAGTATGAATACAAAAAAAGTCATATCATATCAAAATAATAATAATGTATTTTCTATAGAAAGTATTCCGAAAATAATACTTATTTTACCAGTGATGAGCACAAGAGTCTTGGTCTTGCATGCAAGACCAAGACCAAGACCAAAACCTGGGATACCGATGCAAGACCAAGACCAAGACCAAGACCATACCTGCAAGACTCGCACAAGACCAAGACCAGCCTACAAAAGTCTTGCACACCCACTATTTGAATATTTTTAGAACGTGGAAAGGAAGGGGAAATCCTTCACTTGAATTTCTTTGGCTTCTGTAAAAATACCGCCGGAGTGAAGGTGTTCCCAGTTGTGCAACCCGTGTGAGTGGATCTGAGAATCATGCCGCTCTTATTGTAGATACTAAACTAAACTTACACTGTACGCTACTGTACAATAAAATTACAATAGAAGAAGTTTTTGTTAAGGATAATTTGGATAAAGGACAAAAGGAAGTCTGATGTCCTGGCTTTTCTGATGTTAGGTTTGTCGTGGTATGATTTAGATAAAGGTGGATTATGGTCAGTTCGGAGTCGGTACTGATTTGTGTAACCAAGTCTTTGTGTTCTAAGCTACTAGTCGATGTTATAAAATGCCTGTTGATATGTGTTTTGAAAACTGAGTTCTGTTCTATGTGATATGCGAAGTAGAATTGAGTCTGAATAGAACAACAGTTTTTGCAGTACAGTTGGTAATTGTTTGTCACATGTAGATAAAGTCGGGATGAATAATTACTAGATGTGCGCTATAGTTTTGGATGCAACACAAAAGTTACTTTAGAGTAAACTAGAGGTAACAGGTGTGTGGGTTTGTATTGAGCACAGAAAGGCTTCAAATTCTGCAAGTTTACTTTGATACATTTGTTCCACAGCAAAGTATTGGTCCACAAAGTCGTGAGTAATTTTACGGAGCGGCCGTAGGTGAGTTGGTAGAGCGCTGGCGTCGCATTCAGAAGGTCCGTGGATGGAATCCCGCGGTCGGTCATCCTGGCTGAGGTTTTCTAGGGTTTTCCTCAGTCCCACCAGGTGAATGCTGGGATGGTACCTTAACTCAAGGCCCTGGCCGCTAACTTCCCCATTGCTGTCCCAAGCCTTAGTTCATAGATGCCTGTTAGGCTTAAATAAATTCAAATTCGTAAGTAATTATACTTTCTGTCACTCTTCTGCCAGAACTCGCTTGAGCCATGACTAGTCTCATTATCGTCAATTGTCTGGGTTTATGGACATTGTGCTTCTTAGACGAAAACAACAATACTAAGTTTTAGTTAAACACAATATACGTGTATGTTTGCTCTTCCTTTGGAACTTACCTGGAGCACGGAGAGTGGTAAATAATTGGAACAGTGTCTAGAAGATGACAGAGATCATAATTCTATGAATTGTTACAAGGTAAGAACTTCAATGTCTAAGTTATTTTGGCCATCATTTTCGATAACCCATGACTGCACTCTGTCAAAGCTTACGAAACATAGTTGTGTGCCTAAAACAGCAAGTAAACTAAAAGTAAAATAATAAAATGTTATTGAAGTTGTTAAAATTAAAGCGAAATTGAACTTCGGTAGTTCTATTCTGTACACTTACATGAAGATAAACAATATTACATTAAAACATATTTCCGTTACTAAGGCAGGCAATGATAGGCATAGTTTGTACTATTCCCTATATCCGGTGTAAAATTTAAGTATGAAAGGTATAAACTTCTTAAAAGCAAGACTTGCAAGACCAAGACCGCTACGGTCTTGCTTTTGATCATCACTATTTCACCATATCATCAAACCTACACATAACGTGTTAGGAAGGTGGATATTAGAAGGTTTAGTAGTAACGATTGTTGAAGTTGGGCGACTTGCCTTGTAGGACTGATGAAAAGCCAGAGAACCACAGTCCAGATAGGCGGGCAATCGGATCGTTCCCAGCACCTTCCAGCCCCTTGGCCCGAAGTGTTTCGAGAAAAAATCTGTGTGAGATGGAAAGTATAAATCATATTTTAACCCACCAAATTTGGTGTCGTAAAATACATGTATAAATCTTATTTATACGTATATAGCGAGGTCATACCTTACATAATGAAATTTCATTGGATCTAATAGAAACGAATCTTTCTAAGGTTGCACTCAGTAATATTTTAGTTGTGTGTCTCCGATATCCCCCTTTTTCTTTCTTTTTCTCTATCAAACTCTCTCACACACACACAAACACCGAGGGAACGTAGCTCAGTGGAAGAGCGTTTAGAGTTTTCCTTCATTGACACCAGGTAAACGCCGAAATGGTACAGCTATGGACAAAAGTTTTGACGCATGTCAATAACTGATATTTCTTTTCTAAAAAAAAAAAAAAAATAGATATATTACAACATCGTATAAATTCACTGACTTGCAAGAATACGTAGAATTGCGTAACGTATTTCTGTGAAAAATATTGTCCTGATATGCAGCCAAACAAGGGTGATATAAAATAAAATAATATTTTGCTCCGAAAAATATCCAAGTCCAAAAATCGCACCAAGTTGTAAAGTTCCATCGTTTTCCCGCCAAGGGAATTTTCTTTGTAACCAAACGGGAATTTTTAATTCCAAGTTTTGCTCATCGATTTCACATGTATTTCTGAAGTAGGTTGCTCAGAGTAAAGTAATAGAAATGCGTCTATCAGTGAAAAATTGTTTAACATTAAGGACCATATGCAGAGTCTTTGCGCGGGTTACCCAAGGGACAGTTGAGAAGCACTTGACTGTGTTCAATTCACAGTCGTTCCACGGGGTAAAACAGTCCCGTAACCTTCACTCAGAGCTTCCTTTGGCTGGCCCGTAAGTTCTGTTACTCGCAAGTATAAAGAAATAAAACAAGGAACAGAAAGTATGTAGACGTCATCAGTTGATGTAATGGATAATATACTTACGTGCATAATACACTTCATAAATTTAAACCTTAAAAACGTTTTTATAATAACAGAAATATCTAAAAACTGTAGCGTGCACTGTCTCAATTTACTGTGATCTCTTCGGTATTTCACACATTATCTTGTTGTTATTGTGGCGTAATCGGTTGGCGCGCTCCACTTCTAAATTTATATACTTTTTACGCAGGTGGTTCGAATCCCAGTGGCAGAAACATTACCTTTTTTATTTTCATGAAACGCAATAGTAACGTAATATTAATAGTTAGGATAGCTCAATTTAAGTTTTAATTTACATTTTATATTTCGTGATAGCGAAGCTATAGAAAAAGGGATCTTACAACACCGCTCAGTCCGATCGTTCATCCATGTGTAGAAATGAAATATCAGGAACCACAAGGTGTAGAGAGGTGCTTGATGTGTTGTTGCATGGGTATTGGCTAAACTAGCTCAGGGCCGCAGGAAGATTTTGATTTGTGCAGTTGTTCATAGTTGCCAACCTATTTTATAAAAATCAATTGTTCCAATTATTTTCAATTCTATAGACGTATCTTTGCAAAAATTGGCATAAACATTATTGGATACAGTGGGAAGATTCTTGGGATTTCACTGTCCCGAAGCACCCCAGTTATCAGTGTTGCAAACCTATTTTCTATAAAATCCATTTTTCAAATTGCTTCTATTATGTTAGACGTAGCAACATTAAATTTGCCACACATATTATTCGAGATAATAGAAAAATATTGTTGGTGTTCCCTGTCACCCAAACACAACGATGTCAGTGTTGCTAAGCCGTGTCCAATTTTTTTTTAAATATAAACCACAAGGTCTAGAGACCTGGTTGCTTTATCGTTGGAGGGATTTGACTTGACTAGCTCGAACATTTGAAATAATGGATATAAATAGTTAATATACTGTAATAACTTTCAATGCTCTATATCATTGTAATCAGACAGAATATGAAAGCTCGGACGAAATTTCTGAATAGTACCGCCTAGAACTTATAAAAAGAATGTTAACCTGGTATGACAGCTGAAACGGTTGCAAGATGATGTTATAGGAGCAGTACAACGCGTTACATTTCTTGAAATTCAAAATTTCTAAATGCAGGAGCTTTTCAACCAACGTCCACCGAAATTATTTTACCGGTTTGACTGAGAATCGGGTGACCCGCGTTCAAATCCCGGCCAGGACGCTGTAGACTTTTCCCTGGTCTCGCTCTTTGAGGTGCACTCTGGCTCAAATTGAATACCACAGTGTCCTTATTGCAGAAGGAAAGATTACACCTCAAAATTTGAGAAGTGACGAAAAATAGAGTAAATTGTGTTTGAAATTAAACGTTACGCTACTCTTTTTTCCACTGTAAGTTTGCGAGCAAGGAGAACACTAAACGGAAGGGGATGCTGAGACCCCAGAATCTACCTCAGTGGTTGCCGGTGGTTGTCTCTACTGGGTGTTGCACTCAAGCCCGCAGCCAGCCACAAAGAGTAGGGGGTCAAGAAAAAATAGGGAAGGGTTTGGGCTTACGAAAGATACATAAAATTAAATATATGTATTGGGGCAAGGAAAACTTACAGGGGCTCAGCTAGGCTGCGGGCCTAGACTTTCACTATGTGAGAGAGAATTGGGTACCTAATCAGTCACAATCAGTCAACGTAGAGTGTAATTATGTAACATAAACACAAAAGAAGTGACCAAATTTTCAAATCAATTAGTTAGGATTTGGAGAAAACTTAGAAAAATGTCGTAGCTATAATATTGAGAATAGAATTTGATAGTTTGTCACAAGTTTTTTCGTGACTACAAATTTGTGTCACTGTTATTGGTATTGTTAATATCAGTTTAAGAAACTTTGAAGATTCACTGAACGTTTTCTCTAAGCTATTTTGAACGATAAAGTCGAACAAGCCCACAGCTACTGATATTGATCAACATTCCTCTGCCGAGTGGATTGAAGACAAGAGATTTTGTTTGTAAAGAAATGTGTAAATTAAACATAATTTTTCCACAGTTTGTTTCGGAAAATTGCCAAAGCAACTCGGAAATTTCTCTGGAGTAAACAGCGTGGCTACCATAACGTGCCATGTGAATGTAAGGATTTTGCTTCGCAAGTAATCACATCGCATACTTCCTTTGCTTCCCTTACCCATTCCATTCTTTCTCTTTCTCCTTATTGATACAGTGTTTGTATTTTCTGTTGTTTCACTCGAATCATCAAGCTGGTCTTTAATATGCCTAATATTTGTTTCTAAGCAAAGTGAAAAATAGCCCTTTGTGCCAAGGAAGAGTCAATTTCTCAATTTTGAAGTTGATTAAACAAAATTTCCACAAGAAGCATTATTTTACTTAAAAAAAAAAAAAAAAAAACACCATAAATTAAAATTGGCTGCTAATAAGTGTTTTCTTGAGTACTTCGGGGCGATGGATTGTTTGAATTTTTCTATTCCTCCATCTTCACTATCTTATCCATGCATTGAATAATATCCTCGTTATATTCAAAGACAGTATTTACGCTTCTGGACAGGAAGTTCCAATAAAAGGGTTCCTCACTCCTCTCCCCCACATACACTTTTAACATTATTCAAAATATTTCTAAAACTAAGAGCACTATCATAAATGTAAGTTCATAGGGCGCACTAGAATACACATATTATCATGAAATACAATGGACAACGATCTCAAAATCTTGTCTATTGATGAGTGCTGAGACCTCAATTAAAAAATGACATCATAATCTTTGAAAACGTATCACTCATCAATGGACAAGATATCGAGATCGCAGTCCATTGTATTTCATGTAAATTTGTAAGCTCTAGTGGGCTATGAACTTACATTTTTGATAGTGCTATTAGTTTTTGAAATATTTTGAAAAATATTTAAAATTGGGTGGGGGGATTGGGGACTACGAGAAAAAAGTACACACGTCTTGGAAATTTGAGAAAAAAATATTACATTACTATTTATAAAAGCAGGTTTCCTCATATATAGATTCACTTGATGAGCGTAACATATATACAAGCATATGAAATAGGACGATACAATGCCATTACTTTAAAATTATGATTTTGCGATTAAAGTGACATGAGTCGCCCCAAAAATACCTCTGTCTAAAAGCAATACTGGACTGACTGATGATGCTGCCAAAAATTTCAAGAATATATGAAGACAGGAAGAGGAGAGGACACTTAATCTCGTTTGTCCACTTCCAGTCTAAACCAATATGGACCAAATTTTCAGTTCTAACTCAGCTTTTTACGTTTAAAATCGCTGTGTGGCCCGTTTTTTATCCATATCTTAATTCTTGCAAAAAAGTAAATATTATTTACAGTATTTTCTATTACATACAGAGTACGGTATACTATTATACGAATAACTCAGGATTTTAAACTTAAATAAATAACGGGTCGCAAAGCGTATAAACTTGAGTTAGAACTGGAAGTTTGGTCTACATTAGATTAGACTGGAGGTGGGAATACGAGTTTAAACATTTGCTCTGGCGTCTATCTTCCGACACTAACGAGTCACTCCAATATCCAGAAAGTCGCGCGTAAGATTCAGCATTCTGTGGTAACTTCGCTGTTGAAAGCATGAAATAACATATACACGCTCGCGCGCGCACACACACACAGACAGACAGAGAGAGAGAAACCGAGTAAATGAAGTGAACTAGCAGACGAACTTTCTGCAGCGTGGGAGAAGGTCTTGTCGCTTGCTCGCCACAAATGCCTCCTGGTGGAAGCAATGCAAAATAGGAGGGGAGGAATGAGAGGAAACGTTCTGCTTTCATTTGGCATGCAACGTCTCAAGACCTGTACTAATTGTATTAGAAATGCCACTCCAACATCTAGTGGACGAGAAGGCTATGTTACGAGATATGTGTTAAAGCGTGTGCGCATCGATTACAACACCAAGATTAAACTCTGAACTTGTGAAGTATTCTTTTTTCCTAAAGGAAACTATGGCTTTTTGAACTCCGAGGGGTAGAATATTCTATATTTTAGAGTGATTGAATTTAAAATTAAATAACTAAGAAATGGGGTGTTGTGCAACGGGCAAACAATAACACTCTCCGCCACTAATCTACCTTATCCCACTCGTTCTAACAGTACTCTTTATTTCATACAAATGTCATAACTTAAGTCAACCTCCAACTTTTTATATGAAATAGCGTAGACCTCGAACTTTCTATCCTAGTGCCATCATCAGGGATTCCAGTAGGATTGTCAGTTTGGGGAGGTATAAAGTCAAAATTAAGAGGATGTAAATGGAATTTTGCACGGTTTCTATCGATTTTTGATTATAACAATTTAAATATTGGGGGATACACGAGAATTTTGGGGAGTGACATGGCTTTTGGTAAACTATCGATTTTTGACCACAAAATTTTTAAATTTTGGGTGCACTCGACATTTTGGGGGAGACACCGCCACACGGGAGGATCTGGCGGAATCACTGATCCTTTCTATTAATTTTGTCAAAGTAATTTCATATTTTTTCCCCTTTGGCTAAGATTCGATATGCTACGGTGGCTGAGGTAGGTGTCGTTATTTTAGATAGCATCAAATATAAAAAAAATGCAAGATCTAAGAAGTGATTACAATGGAACAGAGATCCGAATATTGTTTTAAAATATGCTTCTTAACAGCACGGTTGATAATCGAGCGTCCCGAGTTTGAATTCCAGCTGGGGCATGGATGTTTCTGGATTTTAGAGACTTAACAACTAATGAAATCGAGACAGGCCAAAGCCATTAGTTACTAAAATGGCCCAAAGTACAAAATTTACGAATTTTAGAAATGTTGATAGAACTGCAATGGACATTAATCTAACAACAAAACATAGTCGCACGTCTTGCAATTAAGATCAAAAACACTGAAACTGTTGAACAAGACTATATTATTCGTAAAAATAAATAAGTTACACGTAACGTTTCGACCTTCTAGCAAAGATCCTCTTCAGACATACACTGAGTCTGTACAAAAAATCACACACATATAAATACATGCTCAATAATCTACCTGCTCCCTCATTGGCCGAAGCAAGCAGCCAATCAGAGACGCCCGATCAAGCTGCCTCCCCATTGGCCGGAACAATCACTCAATCAGAGACGCCATAAAACATCCCATGTTAACGAAAAGAGAATCAACATGAAGCAAACTTAGAGCCCCTTACCACCTCAATTAACATACATATCTCTGTGTTTGTCAACAATCATCTTCCATTCTTTATTAATGCTAAAACCTTTGGTCCAGTTCATTAAGTTCTTATCTACTTCTTTTTCTATCCACCAGGCCTCCTTCCATTTTCTAGGCCACATACTATCTTCATGTTCTAACACAATCACTTTTTCCCAGTCCACATTATGTCCTTTTTCTTTTACATGTTTGAATATAGCATTACTCTCTCTACCATATTTCACATCGCTTTTATGTTGTTTAATTCTTTCTTTCAACAATTTACCTGTCTCTCCAATATACTTCATATCACTATCCTCACAGTTAATACAATAAATGACACCTTTCTGCTCCTTCTTCCCTTTATCCTTTCCTTTACTTCTGACCAAATCCAACAACTTTCTACTACCTTTTCTGTACACTCTCACACCCTGCTTTCTTAACATCTTTTTAATAATCTCTGTGTCCTCTCCTAACCCTATAATGCCTTTCCATACCACCTCTTTTCCTTCCTCATCTCCTTCTCTTCCCCTAGAATCCACAGATGCCTTTATGATATCCCTTTTACTATACCCATTTTCATATAGCTGTTCCTTAAAAGCTTTTACATTCTTTTCTACATGTTTGCTACAAATCCTAGTAATTCTTGTCAACACATTTCTTATAAAATTAGTTTTGGTGCTTTTATCCACATTACTTTTCTTATTACAATAAATACCAGCATTGCATTCTTTTTTATACCATTGAGTTTTAATTCTTCTCCCTTCTTTACTCATTAAAATATCAAGATAACATAAGCTACCTCCATTCTCTATCTCCAGCTCTAACTCTATTCCTTTTTCTTTATCCTCAATGCCTTCTACAAACACTATCAATTCTTCTTTAGAGCCTTCCCATATCCCAAAACAATCATCAACGTATCTACATAAATACTAAATCTTCCCTTTTCCCTTCTCTACCACCTTCCTCTCCCATACATTCATAATGATTTATCTTGATATTTTAATGAGTAAAGAAGGGAGAAGAATTAAAACTCAATGGTATAAAAAAGAATGCAATGCTGGTATTTATTGTAATAAGAAAAGTAATGTGGATAAAAGCACCAAAACTAATTTTATAAGAAATGTGTTGACAAGAATTACTAGGATTTGTAGCAAACATGTAGAAAAGAATGTAAAAGCTTTTAAGGAACAGCTATATGAAAATGGGTATAGTAAAAGGGATATCATAAAGGCATCTGTGGATTCTAGGGGAAGAGAAGGAGATGAGGAAGGAAAAGAGGTGGTATGGAAAGGCATTATAGGGTTAGGAGAGGACACAGAGATTATTAAAAAGATGTTAAGAAAGCAGGGTGTGAGAGTGTACAGAAAAGGTAGTAGAAAGTTGTTGGATTTGGTCAGAAGTAAAGGAAAGGATAAAGGGAAGAAGGAGCAGAAAGGTGTCATTTATTGTATTAACTGTGAGGATAGTGATATGAAGTATATTGGAGAGACAGGTAAATTGTTGAAAGAAAGAATTAAACAACATAAAAGCGATGTGAAATATGGTAGAGAGAGTAATGCTATATTCAAACATGTAAAAGAAAAAGGACATAATGTGGACTGGGAAAAAGTGATTGTGTTAGAACATGAAGATAGTATGTGGCCTAGAAAATGGAAGGAGGCCTGGTGGATAGAAAAAGAAGTAGATAAGAACTTAATGAACTGGACCAAAGGTTTTAGCATTAATAAAGAATGGAAGATGATTGTTGACAAACACAGAGATATGTATGTTAATTGAGGTGGTAAGGGGCTCTAAGTTTGCTTCATGTTGATTCTCTTTTCGTTAACATGGGATGTTTTATGGCGTCTCTGATTGAGTGATTGTTCCGGCCAATGGGGAGGCTGCTTGATCGGGCGTCTCTGATTGGCTGCTTGCTTCGGCCAATGAGGGAGCAGGTAGATTATTGAGCATGTATTTATATGTGTGTGATTTTTTGTACAGACTCAGTGTATGTCTGAAGAGGATCTTTGCTAGAAGGTCGAAACGTTACGTGTAACTTATTTATTTTTACGAATAATATAGTCTTGTTCAGCAGTTTCAGTGTTTTTGACATTAATCTAATATAAATGGTTTCATGCTTTTTTTATTTTCTCCTCAGAACTTAGCTACGCTTCGTGACTTATAATGTCTCACCATTACATTTCCCATGTAATTTTAACAAATTTAAATACTAATCAGTGAGTCTGCGAGACCTTCCCCGTGGGGAAGTCCCCCCAAATTCTCAAAACCAGCCGCATCCTCCGCCTACCCCAACTTGGCCTGAGCCAAAAATGGCAAAAGGCCAGAAACAAATTCAAAAAATAAAAGTCAGATTAAAAATGACAGAGGTGTATAGATTTATTTAGCTCTGAACTGGGCTAATTATAATTATATATGTGCACTATGGCGAAAATGTGACAAATTTGTTTGTTCAAACTCCTCGAATACTGTTTTAAATGAATGTCAATGATACACATTTAATTCAACCACTTAAAGAGCATCTACATTACTAGTGACATCTTTTACTAAATAAATAAACTACATGCTTGTATAAATGCATCTATTTTACTGCCATCTTTTAATCAATGTATAAACTACATGATTTGTAACATTTTTCATTTCAAAGAGTATATTGCAATTTTATAAATTATTTTACTCCTAAACATAAAATAGAAGTAGATAGTCATCCCTGATCTTTGAAAAATAACAAATTGATCATGGTTAATTTATGAAATCTAATGAACAGACGTCAGAAATCCTCTTTTGTTTTTGCGAACATGTTCCAGACAACAAACTGTGTTATACACGTGGAGAGTTAGCGTAAAACCAAAACTCTTATAATAATAATAATAATAATAATAATAAAAAAGAGTTCATGTAAAATTTCCTACGTATTAAACATTCAGAAGTTTGAATTAACTCCCTTTGATCCTGAAACATAACGGGTATTGAGGAGTCACTAGCTAGTAGTGTCTGTTTGATCTAGAGCAGGCATGGCCTAGAACAGACCCGCGTGTCGCATGCACCCCGTAGTATAATGTTGTTCGGCCCGCGGTAAGATAAAAACTTACATTTACAACCAAAAACTCCATATTTATTGTTCTCTCACTAGTAAAATGATTTGATACATTAAATATTGGTTCAGTGCAAAATGCCTACCCATTTTGACATCTCACAGTTTAGCAGAATACTAACCTCATAAATGGCATTGTCAGTGCGTGAATCGATACTTACGTAATCGAGGGAACTTTAAAGCAGCAACAGGCACAGGCAGTGAGTTTGGACGAGCAGACAGGGACGGCATATCTTGTTGGTGCGTTTCGAATATTCAGGAACGGAGACAGAAATTCAACGACAATCTGGACATCCATCAGTGACGAAACAACCCGAATCCAATGATAGAGAAATTAGCGGAAACGTTCCAGGAACACAGGAAACAGTTAAAGATACCTAGAATTCCTGTATTTCATCACAAAGTTCGAACGTTAGGTTCCATATTAACTAAGAGAAACTCAATAGGACTCGCGCGTCGGGACCTGTGTTTCCATGATTTCACGGTACAAAAATGAGCGGCTGTTGACACGTATTGTCACGGGTGAAGAGAAGTGAGTTCTGATGTGAAGCATAAAGCGTCAAAGGACTATCTGTCGCGTTCCTAACAGCCTCCATCGACGTCCAAACTACAACGTAATCCCAAGAAGGTGATATTAAGTTTTCGGTGGGATGTCAAAGGCATAATTCACTAGGAAGTCCTGAAAACAAACCAAACCAAAATGTTACCTTCTACTGTTGACAGATGATGTGGAGGCTGTGAAAGCTGCCGTAAAACAGTTCTTCGACTCCATACCTCAAGACCTTTATAGCATTGGGATTCTCTCCTACCAGAAAGATTGGAAGAGGTCAATAATTGCAATGGCGATTATACACAGTACTAGGCGAGTACCGTGTGAAAGAAACAGAAATACTAAGATAGTCGGGCCCCTCCAAGGAACGCCCCAGTATGTGGATCACCACCATGATACCGTGATCCTCCGCATGCTATTAAGTAGGAACTACGTTAAAGCATAGGTATGAGGTAATACTAGAGGTTTCTATCTACTCAAGACATTTACCACTACATCGGAGATAGAGAAAGAAGGTGAAAAAAGAAGAAAGGAAAGCGCGAAAAGATTTATCTTTGATAGAGGGGAAAAAGCCGGTGATGCCGGTAATATTAACACCTGAATCCCAGATTGTTAGTACAGCAGATAAAAAACTCCACAAAACGGGAAGGGTGGAGAAAACCTGCTGTCGGAGACTGTTAGTAGGTATGATTTGGTATAAGGTTCTAAGACTACAATTTCGGTAGAAGGTACTACTCACTACTAGGAATGATAGTAAGGTCTGATTTACATGCTTACGCGCCCGTTGTCGCGTTGCCTGGAATAAAAGAACAGTAGTTAATAAATCTAATATTGTATAGTAATCGAAGTCAATGATTGTGATAATGATATTGTTAGTTAGTATGATGATAGTGATTGATAGCTATTTTGCAGAATCTGCATTGTCATGTATATCTATATGTATATATATATATATATCGGGTACATTGAAAAGTGTTGTATTGTTTGCACTTATATATGAACACACAAAATGGATTTGAACTTTTGCACGTACACGATTATTGCCGTAAAAATGCAAAGTTTATTTTTATTTAAGTTCTGGCTAAGCGTGTGCGACCCGTGACGCTACCACTCATCAAATATTAGCTCTCGTATTCAAAGAAGTGGGCCACCCCTAATCTAGTGGATGCAGATTGGATTGCTGGTAGTGAGGCACTGGTTCGATTCTCGGATGGTGATATTTTTTATTTTTAAATAATTGCTCCTTCTTCAGCATTCTACAACATTTACAGAAATAGCTTGGAAAACAGTGTTTTTTTGTTTTTTTTTTGCATTTTTCATGATTTTACAAAATTCACGAACAAAGCTAATACAATTCAATTAGATTATTTTTCCATTATACGCGTTCTCCAAGTTTTAGGGACTTCACGGAAATAGAAACTCGTTGGATTTCCGCGCTCACCATTTGACTGGCTTTTCGGCATATTACAGAAGTAGTAGTTTTGGGAGTGAGTAGGAGTTGCACTATTGTTGAATTTAAAATAACAATTAAATAGAAGTAGTAGTCGTAGCGGAAAAAGTAATGGTAGCCGTACTAGTAGTACTTAGTACTAATAGCAGGAGTAGAAATAGTAAAATCTAGGTCACATTGAAAAGTGAAATGGTCGTGACGGTTCAATCTCTTAACAATACGCAATCATGGATGACCTTCGGAGGAATTGTATTTCAATTTCAGTTAGGGCACCGAAACTGATTCTGCTGGAGTCAATTCGACAATAAAATGTAATTTAAAATTTACAGTCACTTTCAGATGGAGTAATAAGTAAGTTATTGATATTGCAAAGATTTATATAGATCACTCTGTATTATAGCTATCAGCAGCATTTAATGCCAGCGATGGCAAACCAAGTGTAAACCAGCACTCCCTGATTGTTGTTGCTACCACCAGCCAATAGGAAGCAGCAGCTGCTTGGTAACTAGTCTTATGTGACCTAGGCATACGTAGTAAAACTATGAGTTAAACTAGTTTCTATTATTATCGGGAGAATAGGGGCAATAACAGCTATTGTTCAATTAAGAATAATAATCAGTAAATCTTGAATGCTTTAAACATATTTCATGTTGTCAGTGTTTTACATTTTATTTCAATTTTAAAAATATCTTTCCTTACTAGTAATAGTGAAGAGTTTCTTGCAAAGTCTGTTGATATGTTGTAAAACATAAAAATAATAAAAATGAACATTATCAATATTAATCTACGACTGAAAAAATATTACCGACGACCAGGATTTGAAGCCGGGACAAAACTAAATTTTATTACAAACTCTGCATGATAACCACTCGGCCAGCCTATTAAATGGTAGTTTATTCATCATTTTACTTGCTTTTACGGGAAGACTATGAAATATATATATATATATATATATATATATATATGATATGATATTCCGTGTTTAATTAAGAATTATTGTTCTTTTAGCTTGTAATTTCATATTTATTTATGAGCACAATTACAATGTCCATCCTGATTCATCTGCATTGCGTTTTAGCGCCGGATTATGTTTAAATTTCGAACGACAGGGAACTTCCCTTTACCGCGGGAAATTTCCCTCCGCAAGGTAAATCGCTGCGAAATAGGTAAATATTCTCTAAAGACATGCGTCAAAACTTTTGTCCGTAGCTGTACCTCCAAACTAGGATCTGGCCCAATATCTTCGAACATCCTCTCCCACTCCCCATCCTCGCCTGAGATACTAAAGGTTATAAATAAATTCAAAATACACACGCACATCACACACACACACACATATATATATACAGATGCTTATCAGAATAATGGAAACACCTGAACGAAAGTGCAACTTACCAGATTAATATGGTGTCGGGCCACCTTTCGCCTTCAGAACAGCCTTGATGCGACGTGGGATGGAGGCATAGAGGTCGTGAATGGTAGCAAGTGGAATATTACACCATTCCTCGTGCAGGGCATCGGCCAGTTCTGTGAGAGAGGATGGAGGTGGAAATCGTCGCCGGAGTCGTGTTTCCAAGATGGACCACAGATGTTCAATTATGTTGAGATCTGGGGATTGGGCGGGCCAGGGGAGGTGTTGAACTTCATCCCGATGTTCCTCAAACCACGCTGCAACAACTCCAGCTGTATGAATGGGTGCATTATCATCCTGGAATATGGCGTCATTGTCCGGGAACAACATCCGGACCATAGGATGCAATTGGTCTCCTAAAATTGCGACATAATCGTTAGCAGTGATGCCTCCGCGAAGTGTGACCGACAGGACCCAATGAAAACCATGATATTGCGGCCCACAGCATCACCGTGCCGCCGCCATGTTTCACAGTTGGGCGGAGACACTGCAGATCATACGCTTCTTTGGGCGTTCTCCACACATAAACACGGCCCGTGGTTTGGAATAGGGTGAATGGTGACTCATCCGACCATACCACACGTTTCCAGTCGTCAACGGTCCAAGTTGCATGGTCGCGGCACCATTTGCGGCGTGCTAAAGCGTTCTGGTCCCTGATGAGAGGTTTGGCCCGTGCAACACGACCCCGTAAGTTCATGTCATGTAATTCGCGGCGGACTGTGATTGTCGAAACAGGTTGGGGGAGGTGCTGATTGAGTTCCTCCTTCACTTGCGCCGCAGTGGCACGACGGTTCCGCGTGACAATGCGCTTTAATACCCGGCGTGCCCTGTCACTGATGCTTTTCTTCCGCCCACTGTTCCGCTTCCCCGATGTGGTTTTCCCGTGTGTTGTGTAGGCCGTCATCACCTTCGACACTGTCCCTGGCGACACACCTAACACACTAGCCACTGCCGTCACACTCACTCCACATAACCGCGCACCAACAATTTGCCCTCTTTGAAACTCTGAGAGGTCTCCCATTTTACACTACCTCCGTCTGCTGCAGCCACTGCACACTCCTGTTCCACGACGCCTGACGTAGTATGGAGACCGACCTAACACACCACCACCAGCAGTCCGGCGCTGCGGTCGCCACGACACCACTGCCAACCCATACATCTGACGTGTTGCCAACTACAGGTGTTTCCATTATTCTGATAAGCATCTGTATATCTCACAGGCATAATAGATCCATACTGGATGAGGCCTCTTCCCGGAGGGAGGAGTTGGTCTACTGCTCCCACACTGACCAGACGTGTTGGGAGAGGAGAACCGAAGCTCTCAACTGTGATCGCCACTGTCTTTTATTCACAGCAGCTTCCCAATTGTTCTCACGATGCTGGGTCAACACCGAAATTTCGAGCCCCCACCGGAAATCGCTCGCACTGAAGTCGAGCGCGCAGGAGGCTCATATATATATATATCTGAGCGGGCTTTCACTTCAGGTCTGCAAAACTATGTTATTCTGTTATAGTTTGTTTTGTAGCAGAATTAGCAATTGAGAATACAACAGTATGTAGCAAAAAATGTGAAGTAAACAACACTATAAAGACGAGTCCTGTACCCCAAATGAACTAAGTTTGTGACATGGAAGAAAGGACTATTTGATTTTCCTCTGTTGGTCTGAACTTGCTTCTTCCTTGTGGCCTTATATCACTGTAGGTGGTTTCGGGAAGGAAAGAGAGATGACGTCACAAGACAGAGGACCGAAAGTATACCACCCATTTTCTCTGTCTTCAGGCGAAAACCTGCTTCTTTCCACAAAAACCAACACATTTTCTTTCTTTTTTCTTATGTCCGTGTAGCTTATTATCCGTAGTGTTTTATATTCATAAAGAGATTTGCTGTTCTTTCAACAGTATTCAAACAGTTGAAAAAATAAAAAATGTTGCTGCATCTCAAACACAAAGTTATTCTCACGACTTATGACATGATTTAATAACTTTTCCACTGGTCAATTAGGGATCAGAATTCCCATTCGTTGAGAATATGTTCCATTTATATGAAAACAAGCTCAGCATTTGACGGAAGAAAGCATTAATGCTGTTCCATCTTGCTTGCTTTCATAGAAATGGAATATTCTCAATGAATTGGAATTCTGGTTCCCAATTGACAAATAAGAAGTGATTAGACCATGCGATAAGTCATGCAGGTAACTTAGTTTGTTTTGGAGATGAAGAGAAGTGAGTTCTGTTGCGAAGCATAAAGCGTCAAAGGACTATCTGTCGCGTTCCTAACAGCCTAAATCGACGTCCAAACTACAACGTAATCCCAAGAAGGTGATATTAAGTTTTCGGTGGGGTGTCAAAGGCATTATTCACTAGGAAGTCCTGAAAACGAAACAAACCATCATGTTACCTTCTACTTTTGACAGGTAGGCAGACTGCGAACCACATTATGATCGAAGCCTCCACGCCTCGTCATTTACCCATCATGATAACACCAGGTCATATGCTGCTGTCATAATCCGTCACAAATTGATGGACTTTAGTTAGAAGCCAACTCATCCCTGACTTAGATTTTCTCAAGGCGGCAATTTCCACGTTGATAACTTCTGTTTCCAGATCAGCTTCTTTTGATAACTTGGCTTTTTTTCTATCTAGTATAGTAATCTTATCAGTGATGCGTTTACGCTCACGCTTTTTCTACTCAACTAAAACCATGATTTTACGCCCGCTCTTAATTGGTTTTAAAATGAAATTATTTTCTTTAATTCTTCGAGTTCTTCATGCTAGGGAGTTCAGTCGTAAAAGAAAAGTATACTCACAACGTTTTGCACGGTCAAAAGCAGAGAAGTAAAAATAATAACGTTATTGATTTTTTGTACTATTATCAACTAAATTCCCTGACTTTTCCAGGTACATGGCAACCCTGCTAGTTCTGGCTTCCTATAATCACTGTGCTTTTCAATTTACATCCGTTTCCTTCTGATCTTGTATAATATCATGCCGCTTGAATAATTTATTCCCATGCTCACATAAAGAAGTATTTTTTTCACATCTGAAAGGTCATTGTTAGATTTTTCTGATCATCAAGTTCCGAGCCCTATTTATTACCTATGAGGCAAACTACTTTCGAAATATTTGCTTCCACAATGATGAACAGAGTCGCTACGGTCCCGCAAATTCGCAAGAAAACCTCTTTCTATTAGAAATTTCCCCGCCATATGCCATAGAGCCCATGCGAGTGCTGTCATTAGGTCTGTTCCATCCGAACAAAAAGAGGTACCAATCGTAACTCTGCAATAAATAGAGCTGGAGATAACTTTATGAAAAGTCTCTTACCGTTTTGTTTAAAAGCTCCCGAGTAGAAAGGGTTAACGTGAGAAACGCAGGACTTTTTGACCAACTCGGTTAATCAAGACTTGTTAGTAACATGAAAATACCTGACATACATAAAATCAAGAATAATAATTCACTGTTGTACTGCTAGTTTAGCATTTATTTGTCCTAAAATGGAACCTGTTCATCACGAACATGATTTCATAAGCAACTTCAAATACAGTGGTAGTGGAAATACAGAAATAAGTTATCCAATGTTTGTTACAGTGAAAAATTTGTTATAAAAGGATCATTTTTTTCTTTTTTACTTTGACAAATAAAATACAAGAAGGACCAAGATACCAAAATTAAAACTTTTCACAGAATAATAATTGCTTAGGGAATGTATTTTCTCCCTTTCCCCTGCATTCCTGATAAACACATGTCAAAAGCTCAGACTTACAGCATTGATATACAAGACTATAGTCTAATAAACATTATACACAAATGAGTATTACATTTTTCTTTTATCAAAAAAAGAGAACATGTAATTCGTACCATCACATTCAAAATTGAGTCTGTATATGTTATTGCCAGTCTGTTTCAGTGTATAGAAGTGTGTGTGTGCGGGACGAAATTCTTAAGTTGACTTCTTGGGACGAAACTAGAAATACAGAAGTACAAGAACACAGCTTTTCAACTAGCGTGAAATTACTACCACGTAACTTCAATGCAAGATACGTCCAAACGATATATAATCAAGCCTACATTTATTGCATCCAATAAATACATCGAAATTTCTTGCTAAATATTAATATTTTAGTTGGAGAGTACTTCTGTATTCTTTCGATTCATATACTCTCTAGTCATTCATTCTTGTACTGTCTAAAAAAAGCGTATGAACACGTATTCTTCAAATAGATAAACATATTTGACTTTTTGAAAATTATGTCAAGAGTGCAACTCTTACCTATCTATACATACATACAATTATAACATTTCTGTCAGTATATTTCCTTCTCTGTACAATGTACAAAACTTACTGGAAAAAGTCTCTAATTACAACTTGCACGGCTAAATCTGAACAATAAGCAACACCTTAAATTTCTACTATATTAAGTTCCTTTTCTCTTAAAAAATGTGCATATTTATATACAAAAATATCCTTCTGAAAGGATAAGGACTAGATAGCAAGTGCCCTGCAAGCATTACATAGCTTTAATAATGTTAAAACTTCTCTGATTTTCTCTGATATTTAAAAGATTTCTAAGTTGACTTCTCAAACATACTATGTGCATACAAACATGCACAGGCACACAGACGCTCACATATAAAGATCTTACAAAAGAAAACAAAATAATTAACTTCTTGTTCATAGAGAAAATTTAAATACTCTAATTAAATATACACCAATCAAAGGTATCAACAATTCGTTTTCAGTCATACACTGTACTGAAGATGCTCTTATTTTAAATTATCTAATACATACCTTTACCAAACATTCTCACTAGGTACCACACAACACTTCATTCTTTGGATTAAAAAGATATTTACATATATGTTCACTGTAATATACAGTACTCAATGTCCACTTTGCAGTAAACAAAATAAAGTCTAGCTATATACTCATCTATGTATCTTGATATGATAGTTATATTTATAAATATCTATGATGATCAACAGCCTGAAACCGGGGCACTGGATGCTGAATAGAGAAAGAGAGAATAATTAATTAATTAAGTAAAATAACTAAAGATTTCACTACAGTAAAATAGCATATTTGAATTTAATTTAACCCTTACACATAATTTGTATACACATGTTACAGGGACTGTTGAAGTATTACGTAATGACTCACGGGGCTCACACTTGGCTTATTTTTGCTTAGAAAGCAGGAGAGGTCTAAAATGAACAAAATGTGTTTACGTGATGAACGACTCCGTACATGAATTAATGATATAATTATCAAATAATTATTAAATATGCTTGTTCTCATTGTATAGCATAAATACTTGTGACGTCCTAATTTAAATGACTTGCACGTATAATGTTTTACTTTGCTTACGTTTTCCTACGTATATAACTTAATGAGATTGACATCTTATGTGAAAAGGCTCCTTATCTCGAATTTAGGATCTTCTCCCCCTCAATCCTCATTTCGATCAACAAACGAATATTTTTCCTTTTCTTTGAGTGAATGCGAAGTGAAACATACAAAGAAAGCTATTTGCAGTAGTGGAGTTGACAGAAGTAAGACTTTGAAGAGAATGTTATTCTGAACATGACGGCCCGCTTGTTTTCTCTCCCCTGTACAGCCCTATTTTTGTCGTTCTTAGGGAGAAAAAATGAGTAATATAATTTATCACTCATAGACGTGTTCGTTACAAATGGGTATTTATTGGTCTCTCTTCTTGGGACAAAGTCCTGTCATACAAAGTGTTGGTAAGGACATACTATATGTTACTAGTTTTGGTTTGATGTCTAAGCATTTTCGAACAGAAATCCCTTATTAGTTGGAGGGCAATCGTACCTGGATTCCTTTCTAACGATAACATCCGGCAGACACGCCATCACCCTATGTGCGTGGTGTCATTCGGAAGTTATTTAATAACGAACAATATGAAGTATGGCGGCTACTGTGGTAATAGCTACAGGTAATGTTATAAAAGTTAAAAAAGAATGTTTAACAAACACTCTGATGTGTAAGGGTTAAACATAAATACATTTTAGAACAATTCTACTATGAAAATATATTCCTTCTTGAAATATCTGCCGTAGCAGCACAAAATGTATCATACATAATAAACCAAATTCACACAACGTGAACTGAGAATAGGTGCATGACATTTTAATATTGCGAGTTCTTAAATTGAATATAACCTACAGTCAAGGTTAACACAGAGTGCAACTCGCGTAACTTAAGTAACATCAATATATTTTCCAAAATTAATTACGGCAACTTCGGTACCGGTTAAGTATGGCACCATTCAAGTATAAAAGTAAAGAGGAAAAAAAAAGACTGCACTTTAAGTTCAATAATAATCTTTGACAACCGAGGTGTTCTAGCTGAACTAGTCTCTTCCATAACATAGTGTAATCTACGACAATGATTACAGAAATTAACACGGAAATAGGCAAATTCTGGTACTAATAAACAGTGTCTTAACAATACTTGCTTGCCTCATAGAAATCACGAATATCAACTGATCGGAAGGAAATCTTGCCTATTTGTACGTCTCTATGGTAAAATATGTGTTAGCGTGACTGCCATGTCGTGTGCAAGGGAATGTAAAACAGTTTCCATTTAGGATGATGTATTATAATGTGTTTGTTACAACAAAATATCTTAAAGTCAGAAATAATATGATCTCAGAACTCTAGATATTTTACTGAGTATATAGCAATAATCGTAAGTGCTTGTGCAGCGTGTAAAGCCATTTGTTTTCTTCATTATAAACACGAGAAGCGATTCAAACACTTAGTCACTGGTGAATGGAAGAAATTCCACACATCTGAGTCGAATACATATACATAACTAGAATAACAGAATAAAGTTGTTCAATAATAATAAAAATAAACAATAAAATAAAATATAAAACCCTTTTCCTACGACAAATATGATCTCTAAAGACAGTGTACAGAAGTACGACGCCATTTCCTTTATCAGAATATATATATATATATATATATATTCTGATAAAGG
>JAGDQP010026851.1:458-25514 GCA_022664845.1 Lepisma saccharinum
ATATATATATATATATATATATATATATATATATATGGTGTATCAGAGTTGCATGTAATTACACAATGATTCATGATTCCTTACATCACATTGAGTAAAAACTCAATAAACATTTCTCGAAAAACACCACATGCCGAAAAATGAGAAAAATCAAATTTGAAATTGCACTTACTTTTAAACAAACGGGACATAACTCAAGCTGTTCAAGGAATTACATAGGGACTGGTAGATACTCTACATAAATAGCCAAGTTTCAGTGCCCTACAGTGCCTGCGCTTTAACTTTTGGAAAGGAAATCGGACATCCTTTGATGTGTAATATTGTTGTGTGTGGTTGCATAACTCTTGAAAGTAAAAATATTATTTGACATGAAATTGAAACGTAATCATTTGTCATCTGCAACAGTTAAATACGATGATATTTTAATTTCATCAACAACAAAATTATTATTTAAATCTTATTAATACTTGATGGTTCTCTTATTACTCCAACTTCCTTTATAAAATTTATTGCGAAGGCACTGTAGGGCACTGAAATGTGGATATTTAGGTAGAGTATCAGTTCCTATGTAATTCCTTGAACCGCTTGAGTTATGTCCCAAAGTTTAGAAGTAATGGCAATTTCAAATTTGATCCTTTTCATTTTTCTGCAAATTATAACTCAGACATTTGGAGTTTTTCGAGTAATGTTTATTGGGAGTTTTTACTCAATTTGATTTAAGGAATCAGGTCGTAACATACGTACATGCAATTCGTATATATATATATATATATATATATATATATATATATATACAGTGTTGGGTAGTACCTAGGTACAAGACACGTACCTAAAGCATGTACCTAGGTAAATTTCAGTTGCAGTAGCTAGTACCTGTAACTAGGTACTTTTTTGCTGTACCGAGTACCTGAATCTTAGGTACTTCAGCTAATAATCGAACGAGACGTTTCTGAGTGACAGAGTTTTATAAAAAGTTTCTTATGTTAGGCTGGTAACATTCATATTGAAGGAATCTTGGAATTATTTGACTCTCTCAATCTCATCATAAGCAACTGATTCATGTATAAAATATGCTTAATTTGTCAGTATAAAGCTTGGAAACTTTTTACGCCAACGCTGGCGATATCTTTGAACTTTTAAAGTAAAAGCTCTTCCAAAATTTCGGGAATAAAAAACTGTAGCAAAAGCCTTTATCGGCAGGGAACGTGGAGTGAATGCAGGTACAGCCATATTTAAAAAACTGAGATATAAT
The DNA here is from genome assembly GCA_022664845.1 of Lepisma saccharinum. Classification (NCBI taxonomy): domain Eukaryota; kingdom Metazoa; phylum Arthropoda; class Insecta; order Zygentoma; family Lepismatidae; genus Lepisma; species Lepisma saccharinum. The sequence continues at coordinate 1,711 of JAGDQP010026851.1, forward strand.
GTGAGTTTCTACTTTTGAAACAATGTTTAATACACCATTGAATTATCTGCTTCGTTTATTCTTTTATTGACTGAAGGCCAGATCTTGACACGCTGCAGCAAAAGTAACTGGTTATTGGACGTTTCATATAACGTTTATTTAGTAATAAAGTACCCTTTGTGGATCAGAAGAGCTTCACAGACGTGGACTACTTTTAATATATTGGTAACTTATTTTTTGAGACCTTGGATCGGCACCGAGGAGGCATGCAGCTTCGAATCCTGCTGTCGACTACACTGACCGAGATTCTCTGAAGATTTTCCCACTTTCACTATTCTAATCTTGATATTCGAGTCTAGACAAAAGGTGATGACCGCTAACTTAACCCTCTCTGTACTTAGAAGAGTGCTCCCCGAAGGATGCCATCCCTCTGACATATGACGGGCTTATCCCATAGCTGGCTGTAAGATTCATAAATAAATATAAATTAATAACGAAAAGAATTATATTTTGATGTTTTGCAACGCATTGTTTTCACCGTTTGTCACAAATTAATTAGAATTGTTTAGTTATTTTTAATGTATTTTTTTTTTCGTTTGAATGATAATTTCCTTTTCTCTTCACAAAAGTAAGAAATGAAGAATAACTGAAAGATTTTGTCTAGGTTCTCAATGAGTTTAACTTTGCAGGTATGCCGTTACATAAATTTTAAATGAATTATTTATTTTTCAAATCATTGTATCGTAATATTTTATTACCTAAAATCTGGCACATTTTTAAAAACTAATTTAATGTTGGGAGCTTCCTTCACATAATGTGCTCGCTTCTCTCTTCACTTGGGCTCTTCACGGAGTTAAACATTGTTTCCACTTTTAAAAATGATGTACTAAACAACATTGGAAGTACCGAGGCCGTGGTTTAGTTAGTAAAGCGTTGTTTTCGCACTCGGGAGGTCTTTGGTTCGATACTAGTGACCAACCATCCTGACTGAGGTATTTTTAGTTTTTGTCGCTAGTATGACCTACAAATGCCGGGATGATACCTTCAACCTAGACCCTAGTCAAGTAATTTCTGCATCCTTTCCCTTACTCTATCCCAACGTGAGCCGACCGGCCGGGTGGCCGAGCGGCCTGCGGCGGAAGGCCATCGGCTCGAAGGTCCCGGGTTCGAGTCCCGGCAGGGGCATGGATGTGGATTTTAACAGCTAAAGGCGAATCGTGACAGGCAGAAGTCCAAAGTTACTAGGCTGCCCCTCCCCCCCAAAAAAAATAAGTTTACCCAGCATGAGCCATCGATACCTAAAGACCAAAGATTAATTGAAATCATTGAAATGAAAGATATAAGTTTTCAGATATCTTGCTTCAAAAGTTTATCTTGATGTAAAAAAAAAAAATCTTGAAGAGAAGAAATAAAATTTTACACTAGGAACACGGAGTGGAAATATATCAGTTGCGTGGGGATGGAGTCCCCTAGTGAAACAAAAGTATTTGAACAATAGAATAGAATTTAGCGGAGGCTATATTTCCACCGGAATTATTTACTTTACTTCTATTTATTAATAGAAAACAGACATCCTAAATTTCAAAATGAGTTCGGAATTCCACGTCTTCCCTATGTGTATTAGGCATGTCTCCCTTTATAAAACTATGGATGTTTTCTCTCGCCTCTTAGAAAAGAGATTATTAATAATTATCTGCCGTCTTTATTGTATACTGTAGTACATAATACAGTACAAGTGCGAGCTCAGCTTCCAAGCTACAAAATGTACCACAGGACAAGGTTATCGTAGAAACCGCATACCATCATTTGAGATATCAACAACCATCCCGAAAATTGCAACATCCATTTCAAATATTACTATGCAGTTACTGCGTTATCTAATTTCACTCACGGAAGTAATGTACAGGTACTAATCTTAAACGCTACAAAACTCTAGTTTTAAATGTACTATTCATAACAACAGAGTGCACACTTTTGAGTCTCAAACAGAAGGAATGATGGAGTCGTACAAACTCAAGAAGATAGTCTCATTATCACTATCATATGTACAAAATATTAAAAATAATAAAAGAAACCTAAATCTTCTCAGTAAGTTGATAGAACGTACGAAAAACAAAAGTTATGACATACTGGAAACTTTATACAGAGTTGTAATATTATAATGCACCGACAAACTTCAAGATATAACAATACATAAAAATATAGGTAAAAATTAATTTAAAAAAAACTTTTTTATACTTTTCTTAAACAATTCGTACTAAAAAGTAAAAAGATAATTTTGTTTATGCAAGACTAAAAGGAAAGCATGAGGCACGCTAATTGAATAATTTATAAAGTGACTGTATATGAGAGCTTGCCCCATGCTTTTCTCTTTAGTCATCCATAAACAAAATTATGTTTCTTTACTTTTAATACGACTTGTTTAAGAAAAGTATGTCTTTAAAAAGTTTTTTATTTTATTTTACTTAAATCATAAAAATGTTCTGCAACCAGCGTTGCAGGCTAGTATTTATTGCTAATATTAAAATGTGCTTTTAAAATATATAAATATAATAAATATAGAATATTGTATTGTACTGTGCTGTGCAAATTTTTATCATTGTATGACATCGTTAAATGAGCTATTATAACGTTGCAGGATTTGAGGACACCACGAACCATTTTGAACCAAAGAAAAGAATGTAAAAAGCTCTGATCATCAGGCTGGAAATTCCTCCGTGTTTCGGAGCTACAGGCTGCCGAAAGATATAGTTTACAGCTTCAAATTTCCTAATATAATTAATTGTAGAGCTGATGCGGCATGTTATCATGAAAGACTTCAAGCCTCGTCTATTAAAAATGCATATTCAAACGCAAGTACTTCCCCAAAGGAAATGAGGTTCCCAGAAATTTTGTGAAGTAAAGGTGAGTCGAAATTACTTCCCAGCAGGTAACAATAATTCGTTTGCGACTTTTCTTCAGGGAATATCTTCAAATCAGCTATTTCCTTTGAGAAATCCTTTGCGCACACAATGCATAATTTCGAAATATGCAAATTTAGATGGAACAATTTTTAAGTCTTGGACGATAGCATGCCGCATCAATTCTACCATCAGCTGTATTGGATATTTGAACCTCTACAGTTCATTTGCATGTACCTCCGAAATGTCGGTGCTTTACTTTTACAGAACTCAGTGTCTATGTGTGTGTGTGTGTGTGTGTTTGTATAATTTTGCAAATACATACGTATGTATTTTGCACATACATACATACACAAGGTCATGAGGCCATCTTAAGTAGCTCTGTGTATTCTTATGGGTTTAGAGCAAGAACCCCTCGCAATCAAAAAAAAAATTGTAATGACTCTAAAAGTATAAATGATATTGAGAAACTGAAAATAGTTTTAGTATCAGAGTCCCCGGGAGTTTTCAACCTCAAATATTGGTGGTCCTCCGTGAAGTTTTGGGTTTGACGCCCCCCTTCCCCCATATTCAAACACAGTAGGGGTAAAAAAAAAACGGAAACAGATTTGGGCTCAGCGAGCTTCAAAATGGAAGCAAAGAACAATTTGGGGTGACAGTTTTAGGTCCCTTGATAGCAAAAACTAAAGTAACGGACTTCATATCCCGCTCCTGTCTGTCTGTCTCTTGAAAGAAATTATATCTCAGGAACCAGAAGACGTAGAACCTTGGTTGAGGTGTCATTTGAAAGCTGTCGTTAATTCATTAGGAATAGGTATCATACTTTTTTGATCAGTCATCCCCTATAGGGTGAAACGGGGGATTGGGGTACAACTCAGACTCTTATATCTGGAACTAGAAGGCTTAGGGACTTGCTTGACATGTCACTGGATAGCCCTCGTCAGTTCATTAGGATTGGCTCTACTACTTATTAGACACCCTATAGGGTGAAACGGGGGATTCGGGTAAAACTTATACTCCTGTATCTCCGGAACTAGAAGACGTAGAGACTTGGTTAAGGTGTCATTAGAAAACCGTCGTCAATTCATTAGAAGCGGGTTTCTTACTTTTTGGTTTCACAGCTCCCAGGGGTGTGACGGGGTGGCAAAGGTATACAATTCCACACGCGTCCATCGATGTACCCCAAATTAAGAATTGTCTTCGTTCGGTACTGGCAAGGTCGCAAAGGTGTTCCAGGTCCGACGTTGTTCTCCAGATATCAGTGTTGACACTTTTTTCATTTTTTTAAATTCCTTCAATACACTTCGACATAATCACACCAACTTGGCATTAACATTATTGGGGACAATGTAACAACATGGTGGCCCTAAGAACCCGAATTTTCGTTGTTGCCAACCTATGAGAAAATACAAAAAATCTTGTGTTTCAGATGCTATCAAGAGACTGGAAACATGGCGATTGTTAATTGAATCGCAGCGCTAACTTGTTTAATTTCAGTAGTAAAAACAAGCCCGAGGGGAAATTAAAAACTACTAAATTTACTACAAGATTAAAAGTAACATCAGCATGATAATATTAAAAAGGTTTTTGCTACTCAATCCTTAAATAATAGAGGTGCGAAGGGTAAAAGTAATAAAAGTCCGGTTTAAAGCTTTTTTATTTTCGAGTTTTTCGAAACCCCGGTGGTGGAGGGAGCGTATAATCTATCGGATGACGGATTATGTAAAGAAGAAAAGTAGTGAAAGAAGAAAGAGGAAGAAATACGAGTACGCACAAATTATATTATCAGAAATAAAATGTATACATTAATTGCCTTCCTAACGGTTTTTGGGAATTTGAAAACTAGCATCTCTTGTTCAGGCAACTTTAGCTCAGGTCAGGATACGGTGAAGACAATGATAAGGTATCGGCCAAGGCTATTCTTAAGTTACTATGCCGACATGTGTCTGGGGAAACTGAAGAAACCCCTGGGAAATTGTCACAATGGTCGCCGGCGGAGTTCGAACCCACGTACCTACCCATTGCCTCTTCGCAGTCAGAGACGTTACCCCCTGGACCACGGGCTTGGTGCTGGTAGCTGGCTTTGAGTAAGGACTAACGAAGCGGATCGGGCTTCAGTCCAGCTCAAGCTTGACATTTTGAAAATATTTCCATTTCTTTATTAAGTAAATTGAGTCGCCTTAGTTCATTCGGTAGTTCGTCTGACTTCGAGACGGGCGACCGGTGTTGATATCCCGGCCAGGACCCTGTAGAATTTGCTGTAGTGCTCTAATGCCTAGCAGCCTGAGATACATCCTGCTTCCTTTTGAGTACTGGTGTCCATAGTACTCCTAGGCAAGATATACAGGGTGATTCACGACGTAGCGACCATACTGCGGTGAGTGATTCCTCACATCATAACAAGAAAGAAGTTCCGCTGAAAATAATTCTAAATGTGCATAGTTTCGGAACTATTGACTCTCAAAGTTATGGCTGCATCCTCAAATATGACGTCTCGATACATAATTACCTAAGCGGTATCGATTTAACAAATCACACTCGAAATGGTACCCAATACACTTATTTAAGTTATGTTTATGATTGGCGAATGCATCTTGGTGGTTATTTCTTTGCTTGCCCTATTAAACCATTTAATTCAATGACAACATAATTCTTGCATGACGAAACCTATTAATGTATATTGCTTGAATGGATGGATTGGGTACCCTACGAGTGTGATTTGTTAAACGGACACCGCTTCGGTCATTATGTGTCGAGATTATTTGTGACGATGCCGTTGAGAGCCCGTAGCTCCGATACAATGCACATAATGAAAATTTATCCAAGGAAGTTAATTGTTAATTCTTGTTATGATGCGAAGAATCACTTACCGCAGTATGGTCAGTTCGTCGTGAGTTACCCCGTATACAAATTTTTAGGTAGCGCGCCTTTGAAGTAATTGTCTGTCTCTTTGAGGCGCAATGCCACATATGAGAAAGCTGATTCATAACCTAAAGAAATACAATAGCTTTTCCTCAACAATCGCTTAGTCTTTCACAGCGTTGAAGATTTTCTAAGGATAAAGAAAAAAAAGAACATGTGTGTCCCTACAATAGTCATGTAATGCATCGTGTTTTATCAATTGCCGGGAAAGACATCAAATAAATGGCCTAATTTAAGTTAAACGAGACTCTTAAAGAAAAATCCAATGAAATTATATAATTGAATATTATTTATGGCATGTAGTCATCCTAGGTTCATGGCAGAATAGGGTGGTGAAAAGTATGTTGGAAGGTAGTTGCCCAGGACCCTTTTGTAAGTACCACTCCAGCATTTGCCTGGTGCGACTGAGAGATAAAGCGAATTGAATCAAACGGAATAATACAAGTTCTGGTCAATTTCACTTGTTGTATTTTAAGTGCTATTAACACTAATTTTTATTCACCATATGTTAGAAATAATCAATGTTAGAATATATTTTCGTACATTAAATGTGTCTCTCATATTGAAACTAAAGTTTTAGTACATTTTATGTAGACTTACTACATTTAGAAACTTTACAACATACTAAATCCTGCTTTAAATATGAATGCAGAGTATCATTATAAAGTATTTATCCACCAGGAAGAAACAAAGAAACAGAGACAGAGACTGTTTGTATTTCTTTGACATTCGAATTACATAAACATGCCATATTTTCCAATTTGAAATGCCATTCCCAACAAACCGAATAGTTTGCAATTTTGTGCCGATCAACAGAAAAAAACAACGATATCTTGAAATGAAGCAGATATTAACAAAGTTTTCTTTGTAAATTCCTTTCAAATCCAAATGGATTGTAACGTATTATATCGGCATTGGTATCCTGAAACTGAGTAAAGCCCGGAAATACTCAATCTGTATGGACGGCAGCAGGACTCAAACCTATATGTCTTCCGAGTGTCGAACTCGCGTACCTACCCAATGCTGATTGAAAGTACCCGACGATACTGCCTGGGTAGTTCTTAGCGTCCCCGTGTAAACCTTTAGCCTATTAGTTTATCTTAAATATCAGTAACTACAAAACAGACACAGCTGAGCCACACATCATTGGATTCTTCATGGCCTGAAACTTTGGGAACAACTATGATTAAATCTTAAACTGGTAGGTACTTTCCAATATCTTAACATTACCTTTTGTTAAAAAGGACGGTATGGTATTTTCTTTTTTAACGTTCATTTGATTTATGCGGTGGCGCTATGCTTTTTAAAACTATTATGTAGCTTGTTTGATTACTTTTTATTTTATTATTAAATAATTATCTACCTGCATTGCAACAGTGTGGTTCCATATACAGATTATCTTCTGAAAGGGATAGCTTATATTATTCCTTTTGATTCGTTTCGCCTTATTCCTCGGTCACACCAGGCAAATTCTAGGATGGTCTTTTCAGTAAAGCAAGGACCGATTAATTAACACATCCTTTTTTACCCTATTCCTTCCTGTTCCAAAGTTGTTTAAAACCCAGCAATAAAGGAATCAACATTCTAACCAAAATAGAATAGAAAGATTCTTCATATTATAAATATTTTGCCTACGATCATCACCCATTATATAAAATGCCTGATTTAATACACTGCCTGTGATATGTGCAGTTAGTGACAAAAGTTCTTCCCTTTTCGTAAAAATTGATTTGCGAAGTCTTTGGACAGGTAATTAAATACATGAACTGATTTGAGTAAAGTTTCCACTAACATAAAGAGAACATAACTTTATGTAAATTACATGAAACAGAACATAAATAGGTTGATCTAGTTTAAAGTTATTCAAAACGAAATATTGCCAAGGCTCAAGAATTGTTTTCGCTGACTGTACATGTATAATACAAAACCAGACTGAAGCGAAATGTCACTAAAATGTGCTTTTCAATAAACACCTGTCACGCTCATTGTTCATAGGACTATTTGTAGAATATCAAGAGTCATATGGCATTACAAGATAATGAAACAATGAGAAAATATAGACCCGGCCTTCTATGACGGCCTTGGCCTGAGTTAGAAACTATAACAATAATCGACTAAGTCAGCGATAAAGAAAAATTTACCATTTGTCGCAATACACAGCAATTATCGGGCATTCGTCCCGAACTAGTTAATTTTGGGTTTAATTTCTCTTTACAGTAAGCAACATTATTTTTGCTTTTGCAACTGCTTTCATTCTTTTCCATTGTTGATCATTAAGTAAGCAACAAAATATTATTAAAGTTTCATTCTTGATGTATACATTATAATATTTATGTTTCTGGAAAGAATGGACTATTTGTTTCTCAACCTTGGGGAAAATGAAATATTGAAAATAAGAAAGCAAAAATGTTTACTGTTACGCATTTCCGTTGAGAAATGAGAAGTAAAGACTCAAATATGAAAAAAGGTAGTTAAAATGAAAGAACGCATTTAGTTTACTTTTGGGAAAATCCATTTTTACCAGTGTAGTCTTATTGAAGCTTACAATCCCAGCATTTACCTTGTGTGACCGAGAGAAACTAAAGAAAAACCATTCACGACGGCCGCCACTCGGAAGTGACCAACTTTTCTTTTTTTTTAAAAAAAAAAAAAAGAAAGTATATCTGTTGAAATACTACACATATATTTTAATATGCTGAGATTTGCACAATCATATCAATCATGTTTAAGTACAAAATATTGCCTAGATAGGTAGTTCTGCAAGGGAGAAGATTAAAAAAAGTGTCATTTTCCATCGGAAAATTCTGTTTTAAACTCACATCAAAATGCAACGTTTTATCGTGGAGTGGGATATTTATATACCCAGTGGGAGTTAGTATTCGTAATTTTAATTTTCTTTCAGATATGTCAGACCAGGGAGGAACATCTATGCTACTTTGGGAAACATTATCTGAAGACATACGTCAAGACATTTGTCCCTTGTTGTATCAGCCCAGTATTTGCGTGGTGTGAAACTAAAACCTAAAAGACCTTTGTAGAGGATGGACAGCCACTAGGATCGTTCCCAGGAGCTTCCGATTGCAATGCAAACTATAACAATTGAGTTACTGCTGCTCGGTGTGTTGTTACTTTAATGTAGGTCATAGCGCTTTTATGTCTCCAATATTTATTATTCTTTCAATATGAGGTACTACTCTCAAATAAAGGATCATCGTCATTTTAGGTATCTTCAATTACTACAATAGAAAATTTTCACAGCATTTGCTCGATTTCATCGTTTTTGTCAATTATGGAGTCATTGCAATGCTGAACTATCAGATATAATGTGAGAGGAGATTTTTGAAGAATCAATAACCCCGGGATGGTCTGTGTACGTGGTCAGAGGATCAAGTCCCGGCGGAGTCTACTGAACGGAGTGATGAGGATATCCTTTAACAAAATGTGTAGCTCCAATTCTTAGAAGCCCAACTACCTTGTCCTGGCCTGATCCAAAAGTGAACTGAAGTTTTAAATAAGTTCAGGTAAATGTCCGACCTATACAACACTTTAAGGACACAGGCCAATGTCCAATTCCTTGTTATTGTTGTTGGAAAACGAATAGGAGGTTAGGAGTCAAGATCTGTGTTCAAGGTACCATCCTTTGTTAACAAAATTCACGACGAAAACTGAAAGCTAACCCACTTTTCTCATTTAAGAATCGTAATTCTGCTCATGTGATTCTGCATTATTATTATCATTATGCAATAGTTATATTTTTTGCAATTAAATGAGAACACTTTAACGTGTTAAAGGTTAAAAGGGGTAAGAGTTGCGATCGTGCCAGAAACGGTGCATAAGCACGTACAAGTAAGTGATCCATGCATTCTCGACCTATATTGCATGAAGTGAAGTATTGTTTTCAGTCCCATGCTCGACCGCCTTTACCGTCCAAAGTACCCAGAAGAACGGGGTACTCACTTCTGGTTCACACCCGAATCAATCCCGGGAAAGTTTCTATGATGTTACATTTGGGAATACTACAGTGAATTAGCTGTGATAAGACAACGCGGGTGATTGAAATGTGTTGTAATTTCCAGATGTAAGAAGATTTCAATAGGTGTAAGAGGATTTGATTGACTTTCTTGTTACATTTATTTTTAGCATTCCAGTTTTGTAAAATGCTTTGCAGTTTTATCTATGCGTATACTGTGAATATCGCACCTAAGGTGTGTTGCGACAAATGGTAAATTTTTCTTTATCGCTGACTTAATCGATTATTGTTATAGATTCTAACTCAGGCCAAGGCCGTCATAGAAGGCCGGGTCTATATTTTCTCATTATTTAATTATCGTGTAATGCCATATAACTCTTGATATTCTACAAATAGTCCTATGAATAATGAACGTGACAGGTGTTTATTGAATAGCACATTTTAGTGACATTTCGCTTCAGTCGTGTTTCGTATTATACATGTACAGTCAGCGAAAACAATTCTTGAGCCTTGGCAATATTTCGTTTTGAACAGAATTACATGTTCTGTTTCATGTAATTTACATAAAGTTATGTTCTCTTTATGTTAGTGGAAACTTTACTCAAATCAGTTCATGCATTTAATTACCTGTCCAAAGACTTCGCAAATCAATTTTTACGAAAAGGGAAGAACTTTTGTCACTAACTGCACATATCACCGGCAGTGTATTAAATCAGGCATTTTATATAATGGGTGATGATCGTAGGCAAAATATTTATAATATGAAGAATCTTTCTATTCTATTTTGGTTAGAATGTTGATTCCTTTATTGCTGGGTTTTAAACAACTTTGGAACAGGAAGGAATAGGGTAAAAAAGGATGTGTTAATTAATCGGTCCTTGCTTTACTGAAAAGACCATCCTAGAATTTGCCTGGTGTGACCGAGGAATAAGGCGAAATGAATCAAAAGGAATAGTATAAGCTATCCCTTTCAGAAGATAATCTGTATATGCAACCACACTGTTGCAATGCAGGCAGATAATTATTTAATAATAAAATGAAAAGTAATCAAACAAGCTACATAATAGTTTTAAAAAGCATAGCGCCACCGTATAAATCAAATGAACGTTCAAAATGAAAATACCATACCGTCGTTTTTACAAAAGATAATGCTAAGCTATTGGAAAGTACCTACCAGTTTTAGATTTAGTCATAGTTGTTCCCAAAGTTTCAGGCCATGAGGAATCCAATGATGTATGCCTCAGCTCTGTCTGTTTTGATGTTACTGATATTTAAGATAAACTAATAGTCTAAAGACTATATATTTCCGTTTTCACTTACGTTTACACGGGTACGCTAAGAACTACCCAGGCAGTATCGTTGCGGACTTTGAATCAGCATCGGGTAGGTACGCGAGTTCGACATTGGGGAGGCATATAGGTTTGAGCCTTGCTGCCGTCCATACAGATTGAGTATTTCCGGGCTTTACTCAGTTTCAGGATACCAATGCCGAAATAATACGTCACAATCAATCTGCATTTGAAAGGAATTTACAAAGAAAATTTTTATTAATTTCTGCTTCATTTCAAGATATCGTTGTTTTTTTCTGTTGATCGGCACAAAATTGCAAAGCATTCGGATTGCTGGGAATGGCATTTCAAATTAAAAAATATGGCATGTTTATGTAATTTGAATGTCAAACAAATACAAACAGCCTCTGTCTCTGTTTCTTTGTTTCTTCCTGGTGGATAAATACTTTATAATGATACTCTGCATTCATATTTAAAGCAGGATTTAGTATGTTGTAAAGTTTCTAAATGTAGTAAGTCTACATAAAATGTACTAAAACTTTAGTTTCAATATGTGAGACACATTTAATGTACGAAAATATATTCTAACATTGATTATTTCTAACATATGGTGAATAAAAATTAGTGTTAATAGCACTTAAAATACAACAAGTGAAATTGACCAGAACTTGTATTATTCCGTTTGATTCAATTCGCTTTATCTCTCAGTTGCACCAGGCAAATGCTGGAGTGGTACTTACAAAAGGGTCCTGGGCGACTACCTTCCAACATCCTTTTCACCACCCTATTCTGCCCTGAACCTAGGATGACAACATGGCATAAATAAAATTCAATTTTATAATTTCATTGGATTTTTCTTCAAGAGTTTCGTCTAACTTAAATTAGGCCATTTATTTGATGTCTTTCCCGGAATTGATAAAACACGATGAATTACATGACTATTGTAGGGACATAAATGTTCATTTTTTTCCTTTATGCTTAGAAAATCTTCAACGCTGTCAAAAACTAAGCGATTGTTGAGGAAAAGCTATTGTATTTTTTTTAGGTTACGAATCACCTTTGTCATATGTGGCATCGCGCGTCAAAGAGACAGACAATTCCTTGAAAGGGATACCTAATAATAACTAATAATTTGTATACAGGGTGATTCACGACGAAGCGGCCATACTGCGGTAAGTGATTCCTCGCATCATAACAAGAGTTAACAATTAAGATCCTTGGATAAATTTTTGTTATGTGCATTGTATCGGAGCTACGGGCTCTCAACGGCATCGTCACAAATAATCTCGACACATAATGACCGAAGCGGTGTCCGTTTAACAAATCACACTCGTAGGGTACCCAATCCATCCATTCAAGCAATATACATTAATAGGTTTCGTCATGCAAGAATTATGTTGTCATTGAATTAAATGGTGTAATAGGGCAAGCAAAGAAATAACCACCAAGATGCATTCGCCAATCATAAACAATACTTAAATAAGTGTATTGGGTACTATTTCGAGTGTGATTTGTTAAGTCAATACCACTTAGGTAATTATGTGTCGAAATGAGACGTCATATTTGATGATGCCGCCATAGCTTTGAGAGTCTATTGCTCCGAAACTATGAACATTTTAAATTATTTTCAGCCGAACATTCTTCTCTTATGATGTGAGGAATCACTCACCGCAGTATGGTCTCTTCGTCGTGAATCACCCTCTATACCTGGCCCAGGAGTACTATGGACACTTGTACACAAAAGGAGGCAGGATGCATCTCAGGTTGCCAGGCATTAAAGCATACAGCAAATTCTACAGGGTCCTGGCCGGGATATCAACACCGGTCGCCCGTCTCGAAGTCAGACGAACTACCGAATGAACTAAGGCGACTCAATTTATTAATAAAGAAATGGAAAGATTATCTAAATGTCAAGCTTGAGCTGGACTGAAGCCCGATCCGCTTCGTCAGTCCTTAATCAAAGCCAGCTACCAGCACCTAGCCCGTAGTCCAGGGGATAACGTCTCTGACTGCGAAGAGGCAATGGGTAGGTACGTGGGTTCGAACTCCGCCGGCGACCATCGTGACAGATTTTCCAGGGATTTCCTCAGTTTCACCAGACAAATGCCGGCATAGTAACTTAAGAATGGCCCTGGCCGATTCCTTCCTTATCATTGCCTTCACCGTATCCTGATCTGAGCGAAAGCCATCTGAACGCCACGCGACAAATTCAACTCAAATTCCATTGACTGGATTTACTGGACCACGGGAGCTGACAAGAGATGCTAGTTTTCAAATTCCCAAAATCCGTTAGGAAGGGAATTAATGTATACATTTTATTTCTGATAATATAACTTGTGCGTACCCGTATTTCTTCTTCTTTCTTCTTTCGCTACTTTTCTTCTTCACATACTCCGTCATCCGATATATTATACGCTCCCTCCACCACCGGGGTTTCGAAAAACTCGAAAATAAAATGCTTTAAACCGGACTTTTATTACTTTTACCCCTCACACCTCTATTATTTAAGGATTGATTAGCAAAAACCTTTTTAATATTATCATGCTGATGTTACTTTTAATCTTGCAGTAAATTTAGTAGTTTTTAATCTCCTCTCGGGCTTGTTTTTACTACTGAAATTAAACAAGTTAGCGCTGCGATTTAATTAACAGTCGCGATGGTTCTGATCCCTTGTTAGCATCTAAAACACAACATTTTTTACATTTTCTCATAGGTTGGCAACAATGAAAACTCGAGTTCTTAGGGCCACAGTGTCCCCAATAATGTTAAAGCCAATTTGGTGTTGTTATGTCGATGTGTATAGAAGGAATTTTAAGAAAATGACAAAAATGGCAACACTGATATCGAGAACAACGTCGGACCCGGAATACCTTGGCGACCTTGCCCAGTGCCAAACGAAGAGAATTCTTAATTTGGGATACATCGATGGACGCGTGTGGAATTGTATACCTTTGCCATCCCCGTTACACCACCGGGGGCTGTGAAACCAAAAAGTAAGAAACCCGCTTCTAATGATTTGACGAACTTTTCCAATGACACCTTAACCTAGTCCCTACGTCTTCTAGTTCCGGAGATACAGGAGTATAAGTTTTACCCGAATCCCCCGTTTCACCCTATAGGGTGTCTAATAAAAAGTAGGAGAGCCAATCCTAATGAACTGACGAGGGCTATCCAGTGACCTGTCAAGCAAGTCCCTAAGTCTTCTAGTTCCAGATATAATAATCTGAGTTGTACCCCAATCCCCCGTTTCACCCTATAGGGGGTGACTGATCCAAAAAGTAAGAGAGCCATTCCTAATGAATTAACGACAGCTTTCAAATAACACCTCAACCAAGTTTCTACGTCCTCTGGTTCCTGATATATAATTTCTTTCAAGAGACAGACAGACAATAGCGGGATATAAAGTCCCTTATTTTAGTTTTTGCTATCAAGGGACCTAAAACTGTCACCCCAAATTGTTCTTTGCTTCCATTTTGAAGCTCGCTGAGCCCAAATCTTTTTCCTTTTTTCTACCCCTACTGTGTTTGAATATGGGGGAAGGGGGGGACTTCAAACCCAAAACTTCACGAAGGACCACCAATATTTGAGGTTGAAAACTCCCGGGGACTCTCCATATCATTTATACTTTTAGAGTCATTACAATTTATTTTTTGATTGCGAGGGGCCTTGCACTAAACCGATACGAATACGCAGAGCTACTTAAGATGGCATCATGACCTTAATTTCTGCAATGTTGCTTCGTAACTTTGTTCCTACGTCCTTTCGTCCTCTCCGAATGGAACACCAAGGTCAAGTTTTCTCTTTTTTCATCCAACCCTCTTTTCATGATCCAAATAGGAGCTCTTCACTGTTTTCAATATGTATGTGCAGAATCACACAAACGCACATAGAAACTGTGAGTTCTGTTCGTTGTGAGGAGCAAGACAGCAAGAACTGGTGAGAGAAATGAGCGCATGCGCAGTTAAGTGTGTTAGATAAGACGCGTCAGGTTTGCCAACATCTATGCGGATTCCATTAAAGGAATTGAATGAGTGAAAAAACTATACACCTTTATACGATTATCGAGCGCAGCGCCACGCACGGAATGTTCAGGAACTTAAACTATACATTTCGTATGCCCTTTTCTATCAAATGGAATCTCGGATCCAATTTTACAAGTGAAGGTTTTTGAGGTACTAGGACGTTGTAGACTACGAATAACACTGCTTGTAAAGTAAGACCCGAATACGGATCTCAGAAACACCGGGGTCCGATAATGACGGCAAATAGTAAATGTAAGTGAGTCGCAATGATAGTGGGATGTATATATATATATATATATATATATATTCTTTATGTGTTCTTACCGCCCATACAATTAATTTATTTTATCTTATATATTTAATGACAATTTTTCTATAATATTTAAACAATTAAAATGATTGATAACTGGCAACACACTTTGATCAATTAAATTACACTTAGTAGTTGAAAATTGTTCTTTAATATAAAAGCAAAAGGTAATTAAAATTGGAAAATAAAATGTAGCTTAGTTCAAGATAAATAGATAAAATGTTAGCGAGATTCTTGTGTCTCATACCTGCTGCGAAGAGTTTTTTTTACAGGGCTCTTACAAAATGACTTTCATCTTTTCTCCTTGATTTCAAGGTTCCAAACCAACAATTTTCCCTGACCAACGGCATTTAATGATATAAGGATCTAGTAATGAAGAATGCCTGGAAGAGCTAAGTATAGGCTTGGTCTAATAACAGTGGATAATCAAACACACACATAAGATAACAAAAAATTGGTATTTATGCTCGTGAATATTGAGACATCTTCAAGTTAATAGATATTCCCATATAGCAATGTAAGCTCGAAACACGATAGCAGCGCCACAAAACAAGTTTAGGACTTCTGCAATTTAGAACTTGTGCAATTTAGGACTTCTGGAATTTGGGACTTCTACAATTTAAGGCTTGTGCAATTTAGGACTTCTGCAATTTAGGACTTCTGCAAAATCCAGATAACTGGCTTCTAGCCTTATAGGACTTCTGAAATTTAGAACTTCTGATATTTTTGGAGTTCTGGACTTTATTACTTGTGGTGCTACCCCATCTTAAGCACATGAGTATCCGGGCACCAATTTTAATAAACTCTATTTTGTATGTTATCATGTGTCATTGTCAAATAAACAATATTATTAACTTGAAGTAACTACAGTATTATCATTTCATATATAGAAAACACGATTCGATTCTGTCAGAATAAATTAATACCTTGTATTGCGTTAACAACTGTTCATAATTATGCATTTAACAAAAAAATGAGGCACACAAAAATGTTAAACATATTGGTAACTAGACAGGATCATGTTCATATACTGTAGAATATAATTGAAGACAATACTAAATAATTTACCTCCTTACAGACATGATCTCTATACAGGAACATTAGAATACTGCGATACGCAAGTCGTTGCAGCGACCGAAGATCAAATCCGATGTGCTTTCATTAAATTATAGTCCCAACGACTCTTCATATCTGATATTCCTCTGACCTCTGCTGAACCATTCAATCATTGCCTATATACAATGCCAAGTCACTTTCCTCTATGTAAAGATTTTAATTGAATGAACATTAGAGATATTGCGGCGTGTTACCTTCAAGTATTTTAAACCTGTTCTTTTTGAAAACGCATATTCCAAAATTGTGTGATTGGTGCTCAAGAAAGAAAGTGATGTCAGTATATCTCTGAAGCAGAAGTAGGTCGAAATGAGCAGTGATATGAGCTGGGTAAAATACCACAGGGTAGGTTATTTACTCAAGGCCAGGCTAAATATCTGGAACGAGGGTAATTATGTTTTTTTTATTTTTGCATTTTTTGTTAATAAAATATTAATTAGGATAGGGGTTTAAATTAAACATGATATCTTTATAAGGACTCATTTGAGAAATTAATATGACTAATTTTATCCCTGAAATCAAAGAAAGACTCTTTCATGATTATATATTTACCAGAGTAGGTAGTATTTACCAGAATTATGAAACAACGCTTTATTTATATTTTTGGCATCATTTTTATCGTTGTTATAGCCTTGACTACCTAGGATCCAGGGTTATTATTAGTTTGAGTTTGAATGTATGTGGATTCTATGATTTTCCTTGTAACTCCTAGATAGACAAAACTGTTGTTGGCATATGTTTTCCTTTTGTGGGTTAATAATTTGCGTTGTTTTTAGGTAGGTCAAAGTTTAAACATGATTTAGATATGGTATAGGCTTAGTGACTTGAAATCAGAGTATGATATCAAAATACTTTTTGTGGTGTTTTCGGTTCAAAGATGCAATATAATTTTAACTTTCTCCGGGGCAATTTATTTAGCTGTACTTTCGATGCACTACTGATTTGTCACTTTTTAAAATTTTAGTGACTCTCAATATTAGATGCGTTATGGAAATGTAAAGAACACATTCACCCAAACTTTGTCCTGGAAGAGAAATATTGCATGTGTTGCTACTTGATGTGGATTATTGAATTAAAAGAAATATGGATTCTAATGACACTATAAAGTTCTACTGCTCCGTGGTCTCTCAGAGGTTCAAAGATGTTAAAGAGAAGAAGAAGGAAGAAGTGTCGGATATTCTTATTGAGGTAAGTGCATAGCTAAGCTAATTAATGGTCAGTGGTTTATTAGAACCTGTATAGTATTCAATTGTCCTACTAATTTAGGACAATTTAGGACACTACTTATTTAGGCAGTGTTTGCAATGTATGCTAAACCAGGATTGAACATTGTTTTCTTCATACCCCAACATAGAGATAGCAGGAGCATCGAACCTCGCATTTCTATCTCAGAAGTAACAAATGTCTATTCTAAAATAGAACATCACAATGTTGGAGCATTTCTTTCTAATGGAACTGTATAGCACGACTCTGAGTCCATGCTACGATGAACAGCTGCTAGTATTCCAACACCGTAGCATGCGATATATCCTCGCCTTAGTACTACCTTCCCCATATTTCTTGGTGGACATTGTGCATCCTATTTGAGTACATTACCATTGTGTCCAGCCGCTACACCCAGACATTTTCATCAGACCGAAAGTTTCTGGACTTGAAATTTCCCTGAGCAGATTACTAATCATCCAGCGCCAATAGCGGTGCACAAATAAAAAGATTTAATCATCTTCGTGTTATATTGTTTATGCACAGCTGCTCTCCTTATTTCAGAGGTATTTAGATCATTTTTGCAGTGTTTTGATGTACTTATGTACCCCTGAAACACCTGCTAAACGGTTGCAATCGTCTATGTGCCGTTTAAATTCATTTCATACTTCAGGCATCTGTTACTTTTGTGTGTCATAACTTTCACTCGTCGGTAACGTTTGATAATCTTACGGTATCCTTCCAGCTTACCTTACGCAGGACGAAAGTTACAGTTCCTTGGAAACTGTTTAAGTTAGCGGCTAATGTCCTATTAGCAAATGTACTTAGGTGGCATTTCATGATTTCGCCCATGTCAAGGACGTACAACTCTGCAGAAAGTGATATTTCGTTCGCAAGTGCTTCTTTTGTCCACAGATACACATCATGTAGGTCACATTACAAACATACTGTGAAATGTATGCCGTTACCGGATAACCGTATTTTTTTTAAGTATGTGCATATTTGAGTTTTATGTTAGACGGAATGCAGTAAGCGCCGACCTAATTTCATCACAGTTTTTGATTCCTCCCTCATATCCTAGCTTATCATATTTAATATTTCAATCACTTATGAACCTTTCCAACAATTTGGAACTGGCATTGTTCAAATCCTTTGCCCAAAGCTAGTACTGTGAATTTTGAAAAATATTTCAGACCAGTCGGCACGGTTCCTGCTTTATCAGTCATTAAAAATGTTTTGTTAAGATCATGTATATTGTTAAAGACCTTACAGATCTTTCAAGATCGCCTTAGAACTTTTCGTTTTCTCTAATAACAAATTCTCCCCGATATCAATTTTATATGGTAGCGAACAAGGCAGTGTATTAAATGCACTACATTCTGCTCTCCACGTCAACGATGTATCTGATGATCTTTATACCGGTGTACTTCGCCATCAGAGCTGCATCTTAGAATAAATAAAATGATTCAAGATTCGAGAATGTAAGTGTAATGGTCAATACACCACGGCTTATGCATGAACACTGGAAAATCACAAGCTATGCTCATAGCGTCTAAATATATTCGTTGCCGGATCGACTATAAAACATTACCCTCCTTTATGATAAATACTATACCAATTTCTACCCAACGTACATTTAATGAATTTAATTCAATATAGGATCATAACTTACCATGCATTGGTCCTGTAAATCACGCATGTGGCAAGGCTTTCGCTTCTTTGTATCTTCTACGTCCCATAAAATTTCCTTAACTATGTTAGATTACGTCTGTCTCAAATGTTGGTACTGTAATGTATTGACTACTATGAGGTTGTATACTTATACGTTGCGCGTTCTGGTTAGGGGTCTACAACATGTCATTTTTAACATTAGATACTATGATCATCTTCTGTCCTACATCAATAATTAATTTATAATTCCTCTGCTTGCGTGAATTTTGCAAGTTTCGTAAGCTTATTCTAATATACAAAGTGCTAAAAAAGATAATATTTTTATTCACGCTTTTAACAAATATGAGATTTTTATGTGTTAGACACACGGTCTTGCAAGTCTACTTTAGCATAATTAGGACATTTTTGTCTAAATCTTTCAGGTTAATAGGTTCGGTGGAATTGTTCCGTGGAAGAGTTGAGACAGAGCTTACTCCTTTGTTGTACTGGGATTGAACGGAACATTGCGTACTTCATTTTAAGTATATTTCAAAAGTCAGTACGGTTTACAACAATAGAAATTGAAGCAATGAAACTCTGTTACTGTGCGTTTCGTCTATTGGACGCTGTAGTTACATTCGCCCACGAATACTTCAAAAGATTTAATGTAGAGCACTTCTGCAAAACGTAATTATACGTTCCTTAATCGAAAGGAGATAATATGAGATACATGTCTTTATTTACCATATATTAGGAATTCGTTTCATGAATGAACCCTATACAATTGGAAGATGAGCTGCATTTTAAGACAAGTCCTTTATTCCACTTCTTTATTTATTGTGAAATAATTTTTGGACTTGACAGAAATCTTGGTCACGCAATCCTAATCCGTACAAAACAACATCCTGTTCAAGTGATGGTCTTCCAAAAATCTAGAGGTTATTTTTTGCTTCTGTAGAATATAGAACAAGATTTATGCTTTTTTATACCTTAAAGTTATCAACTGTATACTCTCTGTTTGTTAGTATGTGTTTCCTGAAATAAAAAAAAAACGATTTTCATTTAAATTTATTTCTTCTTTAAATATACATTTTACATATTTATGCATTCGCATGCACAATATTATAAACTTTTAAAAATATTTCCGAAAAACCGCGGCATATGATTACTGAGATGTACTAATAAAGTATAGACCATCGAGGATAAACAATTACTTCCTTTATGTGTTATTGTCAGTGAATTTTATAAGAAACGAACTGTGCATATTTTCAATGCCGTTAAAAAAGGAGCTGATACTGCTTGCTACCCACAAAGCTTTTAGATCTGCTTTATCTGAAATTACACGATCCAGAATATTTGCGTTGTGAAGCACGGGACTCCGTAAACTAAATACACGATTCACAAGAACATTCTGAAGTAAAAAATGGGCGATTTTGACTATATATCTATTTATTTTATTGCGTGTCTGATTTACTCGTCTTCAATTGACAGTTTTCTTGCTTGTGATCTGACATCAAACTGCGATCATTTGTGTTTTGTCTCTTAACAACTCTGCCACTGATCCTTCCATGAAAAGCAATACGTCAAATATGTGTTTCATTAACACAGACGTGGAGTGTGCGACATTGTCAGACTTTGCGTTACAGAATTATTTTAAGCAGGGCATGTAGAATTCTATATATTTTCAGTGGCATCTTCAAACTTGATATTTTATCTGCCAAGATTGTTACCCTTTTTTTTTTTAATGAATTGCATACCTATCTTCTGTTTCAGTAATAACCTTCGATATCGGAATATCGTACAATGCCAATGTAGATCATTGTGTAGTCTGAATTGCAGCAAAGTAATTTTGGTTGCTGGAGTTATTAACTTCAGTTTAATTATCGATGTGCTCCTAAAGTCATTAATTTTAGATAAGTAAAATCAAACATACAAGTTTAAACAACGATATTTTCACAAATAAAATGATGCGGAATGTGACAAAATGTATTCCAGTTATTAAAACTTTCCTTAATCTGATCTGTACTAACGGCGTTTGAAACCAATCATCTGAGCCAAGTGCTGTTACTTTGTTTCTGAAAAGCTCAATTTATTTCTTTGTAATTTCATTATATTTTTCAAACAGCTATGCAGCTCAATTAGTACAAAGGTCGAAAATAATGAAGGTCCATTATTCTGCGACTTACCAGCTTTATCGACTGAGAAAGCTTTATTCGACGCAAATACACGTGAATGTAAAGGCGAGTGGTCAGGAGAAAACGAGATAAAACAGGAGCACGGATCAGAAAGAAGATTAGCATATTCGGCAGAGCATTTGGAGAATCCCAACTTCTCTTTGGAGGTAAGTATTTGGAAATTTTTCTTTCCGGTAATGCTTCATGTAGATTCATTTTACTTCCAGCTCCTGTGATGTTATTAGATAGTGCTGTATTTTAAATATATATATATATATATATATATATATATATATATATATATATACAGATGCTTATCAGAATAATGGAAACACCTGTAGTTGGCAACACGTCAGATGTATGGGTTGGCAGTGGTGTCGTGGCGACCGCAGCGCCGGACTGCTGGTGGTGGTGTCTTAGGTCGGTCTCCATACTACGTCAGGCGTCGTGGAAAAGGAGTGTGCAGTGGCTGCAGCAGACGGAGGTAGTGTAAAATGGGAGACCTCTCAGAGTTTCAAAGAGGGCAAATTGTTGGTGCGCGGTTATGTGGAGTGAGTGTGACGGCAGTGGCTAGTGTGTTATGTTTGTCGCCAGGGCCAGTGTCGTAGGTGATGACGGCCTACACAACACACGGGAAAACCACATCAGGGAAGCGGAACAGTGGGCGGAAGAAAAGCATCAGTGACAGGGCACGCCGGGTATTAAAGCCCATTGTCACGCGGAACCTTCGTGCCACTGCGGCGCAAGTGTCGGAGGAACTCAATCAGCACCTCCCCCAACCTGTGTCGACAATCACAGTCCGCCGCGAATTACATGACATGAACTTACGGGGTCGTGTTGCACGGGCCAAACCTCTCATCAGGGACCAGAACGCTTTAGCACGCCGCAAATGGTGCCGCGACCATGCAACTTGGACCGTTGACGACTGGAAACTTGTGGTATGGTCGGATGAGTCACCATTCACCCTATTCCAAACCACGGGCCGTGTTTATGTGTGGAGAACGCCCAAAGAAGCGTATGATCTGCAGTGTCTCCGCCCAACTGTGAAACATGGCGGCGGCACGGTTATGCTGTGGGCCGCAATATCATGGTTTTCATTGGGTCCTGTGGTCACACTTCGCGGACGCATCACTGCCAAAGATTATGTCGCAACGATTATGTTGCATCCTATGGTCCGGATGTTGTTCCCGGACAATGACGCCATATTCCAGGATGATAATGCACCCATTCACACAGCTGGAGTTGTTGCAGCGTGGTTTGAGGAACATCGGGATGAAGTTCAACACCTCCCCTGGCCCGCCCAATCCCCAGATCTCAACATAATTGAACATATGTGGTCCATCTTGGAAACACGACTCCGGCGACGATTTCCACCTCCATCCTCTCTCTCAGAACTGGCCGATGCCCTGCACGAGGAATGGTGTAATATTCCACTTGCAACCATTCACGACCTCTATGCCTCCATCCCACGTCGCATCAAGGCTGTTCTGAAGGCGAAAGGTGGCCCGACACCATATTAATCTGGTAAGTTGCACTTTCGTTCTGGATATATATATATATATATATATATATATATATATATATATTATATATATAATGCTTTTCTCACCTTTCCTTAAGTTACGGCTTCATATGTTGTTTCAATAGTTTCACGGAGTTCGCCTTTAATATTAAAATATTTATGATTCGTTAGACTTTAATTATGCTTTGTGTGCATGTGAGATCGAAAAGCCAAGGAATGTCACACTCTACTATTTGGTTGATATTCTAATTTTAGCATCTTTATATAATATTTATTTGTCATCGAAATTAATATTTGGAGTATTCTAAGTTACGTAAAGCGTGCATTTTGTACTCCAAGGAATGCAGAATGTGGATAAGTTTGTAGTTTTTTACAGTCACATTAGTTTTCATTTTTTGTGTGTTTTTTGTTTTAGTAATTTCTTGTGATTGTTTAGTGAATTTTGTGTTCGTGAGACCTGGTCATAGTGGAGTAGCTGGCAGTCTTGCGCATGATGACTGACGATCAGGTGACAAGGAGGGAACAGAAGAAAGGCAGGAAGTGTGGCGGATTAATGAATTTCCATTAGTTTAGACAAGATCAGTAAAATTATTTGTACAGGTGCATGAAGCATGTTATTTTCCTAATAGGCATGTGGGAAGCATGTAAAGTTCAACAGATAAAGAAATTGATGAAGCTGGAAGTTTCGTTTGTCATTATACCGTGCACGATATCCGGTAACGAATTAGTGCTATGTGAGCAGTTAACAGT
>JAGDQP010026852.1:0-19271 GCA_022664845.1 Lepisma saccharinum
TTCAGGAAGCACGTACCATCTTTAGGTTTTAGTGTTCTCGCTTGTTTTGTTTGTTGCTAGTACCCTTCAGTCTAGCTGCAAGATATTTATGTAAATTACCTCTCTCATTTTTTAAAGCAAAGACATGGATGGGGGAAATCACCAACACTGATACATGCTGGCACAGGAGGGAGACATCTCAAACTGTTATTGATTTATTGCTTCAGCAAGGATCTGGGTTCGTTTCCGTCTCCTGTGTGGTGACAATTTCTTGATCTTTTTAAAAAAACAGAACTCTTTCCAGAAGTTTGTCATCAGTGATTTTGCCAGACCCCTCCCCCTGTTAGAATGTGACAGATTCTCGAGAGCATCCCTCAGTTTAACATTTTTTTACGGTCAACAACCAATAGAAACCGTGCAAGGCTCCACTTACATCTTCCCAATAACTTTACATTCCCGCCCCCAAACTGGAAATCCTGGCGGAATACTTGTTTTGGAAACAATAAAATACCACCAGAATTCAAATTTAGCACGAAAGGCTATTATAATTCTACTTTCCTTTGTTAGTACGTATCAGTGCGAAACTGGTTTCTACAGAAACTGGGACCACTTCAGACTGGATGGTAAACCTGACATTCAACTTCAAATCTCTTTCCTAAAGACAGACGTAAAACAATTTTGCACAGGTAAATAACAACTGCATTTGCTGCATTGAGATCAATATTTATATATTAGGAAATACTGTCGCGCATTTGTATATTGTCTTTGTTTGTTCATGCTTATTGTTCTTGTTCACGAATAATATTAGAAAAACTGAGTGTGACTTTTACTGCTGATTGAAAACAATTTCTCTCAGTAATGAACTTCCCGGCTGGGTATGTGCTTTTCTTTTTAATTTTCTTTTCTGGGATGAATTTGCAATTTTGCTGTAAGTCAGTGTTTCCCATTTGGTTCGCGGAACCAATATAAGGAGTTCGTGGCATGGTTCATGGTAATTTTTTGGGCGTGCATAAGATCCCTACTTAAGAGATTGCTTGTCTGGATCAGATCCTAAAAATTGGTCAATAAGAAATCCTTTTGAACATGGCGAGTAACAGTTGACAATGTTGTCTGAGGTGGAAAAAGATGAACTTGTTGAAATGACTTGTGATGATTCGTTGAAGACATTTTTCAAACAGTCTACATTTTATCAATTCTGGGTAAAGATATATTCTGATCATAAAAAAAGTAGGCGAAAAAGCTTGGAAATGTTTAGTTCCAATTTCTTCCGCATATCTTTATGAGAAAACATTTTCGATATTTTGTTATTAGTCTACTGAAAATGGAATTTGACCCTGAACAAATTGCAACAGAAACGATTCCAATGACATTCACCTTCTAATAAACCATATTCTTTGAAACATATAGAAAATACGACAAAATTCTCTGCACAGGGAAGTAGAGGTTTATCTTAGATTCTTCCAATATGGCCGCCGGTGCAAGTCTAATAAAACTATTTTATTGGTTTTGTGTGCATTGGAAAGTTCCCTTTCACTCGATACACTTAAAAATTACTTGAGCACAGTCGATATTTGATACTTCATAAAAACAAGGAAGTTTCATGTGCTGAGAAGTAACACAGATTACATATTGATACAATTGATACAGTGAAGAATTTGTTATAGAGTCAGGAGAGCATGGAGCGATCAATGTTGAAAATGTAGGAGCAAACCAAGAAAAAACTCAACTAGAGTGTTCACAACACACGTAAGGCGTTAAAGTGAGGGCCAGGTGTTAAAGCAGTGTCCCTACCGCCAACATCTGTCTCTTGCCTATTCCAAAGCATTTTAGTATGCCACCAAGTAAAAGCATTTTTTTGACATTGAAATGCCTTCTCTGCAATGGAGACCAATCGTCACCAACCGTCTCCAAACCAATCGTCAAAGCCTCCAGCACTAAGCCGTCTCCTGAAGTTATTCAACTGCGCATGTACAAGTCTTTGTACTACAATGTTGTTGTTCTTCAAGAAACAAGGACTCTAGTGGGACGGGGGAACTGCGCGAATTCAGAATTGTCTAGTTTTGAGACTAACGTTAAAATACACTTATTCAGAGAGGATGAACAAGCAGTGTTCAAAGCAAAATCTCTGTGTAACACCATCTTATCAATAGGTAACCTATGTTACAGCGATCCGACGACCCTCCTATTGCTACGTGAACATTTCACCCATGTATTTGATATATGAGCCTTCAAATTAGCTTTCTGCAGTTTTAATAAAATTATTAACTTTCATGGAAATAGTAAATTCTGTTACTTTTTCTACATTAGTTCTGGTTGTCATTCCTTGTCTTGAAGGGTATGATTTTAATGGTGGTATCAAAGGCTCCGTCAGATTACTTTGGATAGTATGTTTCCCAAATATTTTAGAAGAGGTCTTCCCATCAGACTAACTTTTACTCTGTCTAGAAAAGGAAAGAAGTCCGTGAAAAGACACTCCGAATAACTAAAGTCTTACTGGTTTGCATATCGTGATTGGAACACTGAAATACCCAAAGGTCCTATTGTACTGGTCGCGAGTAATCAGCTTTTACCTGATATCACTGATTGCATGCAAAGGGCTCAATATTTTGAGTTACGCAATTATCTGCATTTTGCTGCCTGCGACAAAGGAGGAGGATGACATAACAAAAGTGTCCAAAAGGAGAAGAATTCCAGCAGTACTTCCTCCGAAAGAAGTGACGGTCCACATCATTGGCCTGAGGTTGTAAAGGGAATAACAGCACAGACATGGAGAATTGGAAAGATGTGAAGAACAAACAAGAATAAAATGTACAGAAGAATGGAGCCTTTTGAATAAGACTTATTTTTACTTGTTTCAAGTTGCTTCAATGCATGAAATTATGCAAAACGGCATTACTCGTGCGGAAGCGAAAATAGCGAAATCTGGTAGTCCTTATGTAATTATATTCTAAAGTTATATATTGGATCCCCTTGTACTCAATCGAATACATGCATTATTCTCGCGCCAAATTATATTTTTTACAAACGTAAAGTACGTTTGTACTTTCAATGCCCTAACTTGCACAAAACATAAAAAAAAAACAGTTTTCACTAAACCGATGGCTTTCAAAACTGACCAGATTTAGAAGCATGAAAAAGTATTACGTATTATATTTTGTGGAAGGTAAATTGCGAGAAGGCAGGAAAACAGCTTGCATAATATTAGGTCTCTACAGAAAAATACAATGTAAGAAGAACTCTTATGTCTAAATTTGCTCAAGAGCTTTAAAATGTAGCAAGTAAAATAAACGGTGTAGCTATTAATCCATTCTGAGAACCGCATTCATGATCTGAATAAGAATATAGCTTAGTAGCACTTAGCGCTATCTGTTAGGCTACGATGGTATCAATAGATTGCAATTAATCAGACACACAGCTCACAAAATTTTGTCGTCGTCTTCAAAGTGTTCTGCTTCTTTTGGCAGGTCCTTTCAAAAAGTGTTCTTGTCCTTCCTCTTTTCCATTCAACCATATCTTCAATTGTATCTGTCAGTAGGTAATATTTGCGTAAACAATGTCCTAACCAGTTCATTTTCCTCTTCTTTTTATTGTCTCAAGTATTATTGCTCGTGTCTTGCTTGGTCTCTTCACAACTTTCACAATAACGTCGTTTCAGCTGATCTTTCTATCAATCTTCTCTAGGTATACATTTCGAAGTCTTCCAATTGAGTTTTTCTAATTTTGTGGTACAGTCCACGTTTTGATTCCATGTAACACAAAACTGTAAACAGATTATTTAATCAATCGCTCCTTATATCTGCATTCATCGGTCCATGAAAAAGATTTTTTCTTCTAGATGGATAGATAAAATAAGTTTATGGGTGGTACCAGCATTATGGTTTACGCCCGTCACGAGATTTTATTCTGTGTGAATGTCCATTATGTCACTTCTATCCTCGCCACACTTTCCTTTTCACATGTCATATCCTATAACAATTTATAGGATTATAAATATTAATTAATATGATGATATGATAGTGTAATCTATAGGTTCATATCTATTTTCTTGACTCAAAATATATCGTTTCGTTTAGGAATGTAAAATATCAGAGTAATCGAATTGTATTCACTACTGGGACATCCAATATCCGATTATTCGAATGATTTTGATATTATCTAGATAATCGAAGAACTAACTAATTAGGATTATGGATATTCGAATACTTATTCGAATAACGATTAATCGAACAAAACGGCTCATCGAACAGTTATTCGAATTCACCATTAATCGAATAATCACAGAATGAACCGGACGATAGCGGTTCGTGCTTCGCTGAAATGGAGGTTGAAGCAACAGAGGTAAAACATAATACTTTGTCCAAAATGCCTTTTGCATAGAAGTGATCTCGTTTCTTCGCATCTTCATTTACTACCACTAAATAGAACATTTATATCCATCATAACTTCTCCTCTAGTTCAGTTAAGTAATGAATATATTTGGGAATTTATAAAGCTTCTATCTAAATTTATTTTAAGCAAGTTGTAAATCGCCGTCATTTTGCAAGTATTCTCTTAGAATATGAAGGTATCAAATATATAGCACTTATCTTACTGGAAATGTTTATAAAGGACGTCAATTATCCTTTCCTTCCTCTTAACGAAGACATCAATCACATCTTCATTACAACCGGGCATACTCCTAAGAAGTTCTTTTTCTATCGAAAGCTAAAGATGTCAATCTTTCTTCAGTCATGCGGCTTCGAAGAAAAGTTTTTACCCTCTTCAACGTGGAAAAACAGCGCTCTGCTTCTGCAGCTGCAGTTGTCATTGGAATAGTCACAATAACTTCTAGTAGTTTTATGCACTCGAAAAATATGTTCTGGAGGTTGTTGTCAAGCATGAATTGCAGAAGAGGAATCGCAACGGATACACTTCCGAAATCCTCCCGCACGTATAGGATTTCCAGCTCTGTACGAAGATATTTCCTCACATATGAACGGATACGCCTCGCATGCTTTCTCTACGAGCAAATGGGGAAAGTCACTGACATATGTGCGAAAATTTGGTGCAACGAAAAGGTTTGCCGCAAGTAGATGGTTTGTATACTCAAATCTGTCTTTTGTGTGGGTGATGATTACATCACAAACTTCCTTCGCTACTACACAACATGTTCTCGACATTGTCATTTGCAAGGTTCTGGCAGGTCGTCATGATCGATCACTAACTGATCAACGCATCGTTGTCTTACGTTCTGAATGGTCTTTTCAAAATCAGAAATTGAATTCCTCACTTCGATTGGATCAGTGTTCCTCTTCTGATTATACAAAATGTCGACATGAGGCATAATTGAATAAAATACACTTAGCCAGAACTGAAAATTCCTTTGCTCAAGTTTCAGACGAAGACTTCTTGCTTGA
This sequence comes from Lepisma saccharinum, assembly GCA_022664845.1. Lineage (NCBI taxonomy): Eukaryota > Metazoa > Arthropoda > Insecta > Zygentoma > Lepismatidae > Lepisma > Lepisma saccharinum. The sequence goes on from JAGDQP010026852.1 coordinate 5,376, forward strand.
GAAAGATCAATCTGTTTACAGGAAGTTCTTTCAACTTCACGGAAGCATTCAATAAGAGAGTCCTTATTCTCATGTACAACTTGAATCGTTCTAGATATAAAGTTCCATCTTACGAGGTACCCTTCTGTTCATAATCTCTGAGAGAACTGCAGTCCGCAACGAATAACTCGAGAAAAATGATGGTATATCACTTAAATCAGACAGGAACACTCGAACATCTGCATTTTGGTTGCTTGCTTGAATGAATATGAGAGTCAAGATATGAGCATAACAAGGACGTAATGAGCATATTTGAAATCTTCTTTTATTAGTGCTTGTACACCTAAAAGACGACCACTCATTACGTCTGCTCCATCGTAACTTCGAGATATCAACTTATGTGAATCTTCTGCGCCGATAACTTGCACTAAAACTTCCCTAAAGCCACAGATTTGGCATGACGCCCTGGAGGATTGAGAAACCTCCAGAACCTTTGTACTGGCTTGCCGTTTGGCAAATACAACAACCAATTGTCTCGTTAATGAAACATCTGTTGCCTCGTCAGTTATAACAGATACAAAATCAGCTTCTGAAATTTCTTTCTTAATATTTTCGTGACAAACGTGTAACATACACGAAAGTATGTCGATCTGAATCTCTTTCAATGTACCTCAAAAGACTGTAGCCGTTGAGAGATGCTCTCTATGAGCTGCATCAAGTTCCGAACTAAAATCAACTAATCCACGAAAAAGTCCTGTATTTTCTGAGTCCCTAGTTTCGTCGTGTCCTCGAAGAGCTAATTCAAATGCTCCGCACAATCTGATGCAATTAGTTATCTTGGACAATATGTAATGATTCTTTCCAACTTGCTGAGTTTGTCTTTGAATGTTTACGCGATATGCGTTGTTGTTTAATGTCGTGTTTTCCAAGAAGCTTATATTCTCATTTGATTTAATGTGATTTTTGGAGAATTCATGCCTTTTAATCTTTTGCGACAAATGACCTAAATCAACTACACCTGTTTTTGTCCATGTCGTTTCTGTGTCTCTTGGGGCAAACAACAAGCACGGACAGCAAAATAGCCGATTGGACATTTCACAACCACAAATCCTTCATTTCTCTTGCATATGTCCATATTAAATCTTCTTGAAAGTTCCTTCTCTTTGTTATTGGTTTTCAGCTCGATATTTAAATGTGGTGTAGGTCTACCCACACGTTTTACTTCCAAGTTTTCTGTCAAGTGGCAACGAAGAGAAATTTGTACTTTTGAGATTCATCACAGTATGGCTGCCAGTTTTAAGCACAAAATCCCAAAAGTAAAAATGTCAAAACATCTATTACGAAAGATTCCCTAATATGTCATTACGTCCATTGACTGTTTGCCAAACAGCTCTCTAGATTGAAACTTAAAAAAAAAACTAACGAAACGTCTGATTCAGATTTGACCTGAAACCCCGTAAAAGAGATACTGGTAAAATCCCTGCTCTATATAGGCTTACGCACTACTAGTGAACAATCGCACTTACGTTGGAGTCATACAAGAATTTACATTTTTCGTACTCACTGAAGAACTAAAAGAAAGTCTGACTCTTCATTGCATTAAAATCACTGACACTAGCGCTAAAAAAAGAACTTGCCAAACTTTTTCCTAGTTCTTACTTTTCTCCTCTAATCCTCTCTCACCACAACTTTCACTAACATCAACCCTCTTCCTCTTCTTACACAAACACACACACACGGCATAAAACAATATTAAATATTGTTACGAAACAACTGAAAATTAATAAAAACGCCCAGTTCCTATGAAAGCACTACCACTACGCACAAAAGAAAACTACTGTTTGACCAAAATCTGTTTCATTTTAAATTATTTTTCCTAATACACGCACAGGCCCCCTCCCCCAACAAAATGCGAAAGTGTACAGAGCGCTGGAATAGAGTTTTGGACATAGTTATCAACTGCTTTCGTGGAAATGTTACTAGTCTAGTCAACTTTGGGATAAATTCGCGACCGATAATAGTATGTTTAAAGGCCAGCATATTCAGTGAAAAAGTAAATTAGTTGGTAACTATGATTGTGTGGCGGGAAAAAATTGTTAGCAAAATAATACAGCAACCCTTCTCCATATCGAGTGTGACACAACCCTCCCTCCTAGCAGAAAGTAACCGTTCTGTCCTTTGTTGCAGCACGTATGAGAGAACTTTTTTTCCCGCTCTGTTTCCCAGAAATAGCAGTGCGCACAATGTTTCGTATGCTCAATTTTCTCGTTTTGCTTAAGCCAAAAGAACTTCCCTCGCCCCTCTGCCCCCTGGCGCAGAAACGTACCTCCAAGAGGTGCCATTTCCGTGGTTGAACCCGTGGTCGCACATTTTCTCAAATGCTCTACAGCCCGCAAGTCAGCGACGTTAAGCCGGAAAGCATATCTCGTAGGAGCACAATAACAGTCGTGTGATGAACGAACATTAAAATTAAGATATTTTTTCTTTATATTTTTAATTAATCTAGCGGGGGTTCAATGCGCTTTTGCGCACTGCTGCAAGCCGCGCCTGGCACCGGATAATGGTTAATCAAATAACTACATGAAGAATTAAAAAAAGTTATTTGAATCAACCTAAAAGCGACAATATTTGATAATTCTTCGCTATATCATTTGTTCTTTCGTTGGATTAGTTCGATGGACAATCAACTTGGCCGATGAAACACATCTCATTTACGCATTTTTCTAGCGCCTGAGCGCAATAAGCAGAGACAGAAAAGCAGGAAGACGTTCGGGGCAACGACTATAGCAACATTTACTCATATCATGCAGTGTTGCCAACCCAAACATAAAATCATTTTAAAGCAATCTTTATCTACTAATATATTCCCAAATTTGCAACAGCGTTCGAAGTCCGTCATATAGTATGTTTCCTTGTTCAAATTCGTTCTAAATATATAACGGCCTGAGCCTCATATACCTGAAAGCATTAACTCAATTTCAACTCAATTCTGGTTATTTAAAAACCTGATAGTTTCATTTAAAACAATTTAAGTAGAGTTGGCCAGGGGTGCAGAAAATGTTTGGACCCCTGAAATTTCCCCTGATCCTACTGTTATGTCCTAAAAATTTCCCCAAAAATTTTCAGACATATATCTATACATTAAAATTTACCAGCTGGATATAAGGCAAATAAATAACATCAAGTAAATGTTTTTATTCTGTAATTTATTTAACGTTTGGCTACGAATGATAGTGAACAATGCGTAATACAAATAAATTTAATTTAAAAAAGTAGGATAAATAAGAATTAACAAATTCCACAAAAAGGGCTTGGCTACTCACTCTGATCGCAAACAAAGCACGTAACGCGAGCTTCCAAGGAAAGGAGTCCTAACGTTTGTGATAGTTAGATACAGAATATTACTTAACATTTAGATCAGAACAGATGGCACCGGCGCTTGATCCCAGGACCTCCTAATTACAAGCCAAACCACTACCGAATGATCTACCCTGTGTTACAATCATTACTGTCAATGTAATTATGTATTTCAGTGAAAATTCCATTAAATTGTTTGATGGTACGGCAATGCCATGCAGTGATCGATTTGTTATAAATTACGAAGGGGAGGGGATCCTAAAACTAGTGGTTGCTGGTAAGTTTCAACATACTACCTGTTTGGGTAGAAGTACAAATATTTCATCCCTGGTTGGGGTGATATTCGGAATCAACAACCGGTAATGTAATCCTCTTGCACCAGGAAAAATTCCCCTGCATCCTCCTCGGCAAATGGAACATGGTTTAAGTTCCGAAGAGGGGTGAACTAAAAGAAAAATTACAGAAAAAATGATGCGGTTAAAAGGATATGGCGTTCGTGAATATTGTAAAGATGCAAGTAGTGCCGTCTCGTATTGATGCACAATAAAGCAGAAAAGGCGGTGAAGAAGATTGAACTTTTGCAGTAGCAGAAGGTAATTTAGAGCGGGAATTATGGTCAAGGTTTACTTTATCTACTCCAAACGTCCACCACCCTATCGATCAATATTACACGCCCTACACCACTCGTTTTCAAAAACTATTTATTACTGACACCTCCATACTCATAACCCGAAATTGAGGTATACAGAAAATAGTACAACCACACGACAATAATTAATTCATAAAATAGGCACTCCAGTTGATTCGGAGACGGATATAGTGACACGCGGAGAAATACTAATGGCGTCACTCTGATCGGGCATTTTTTAGCTTTTCCATTCTAAGTTAAGCTACAGCGAGCTAGGTTAGGTTAGAAAAGTCAGGTTTGATTACTTTTTTATATACGCAGTTTATCGTACAGCCACCTGTGATTTATCGCATCCTGGCCTGTGCTGTGCTATCAGCTGTCATTGTAACACCTGATAATACGCTGTAGTCTATTATTTGACTTAGCCAATGACGAAGAAATTATGTAAATCGCTTATGCATCGTCGTTGTTGATGTGTTATCTTAGAATTTTTAGCTTCCGGGAAATTAATTGGCGCCTTAAATATTTTTTGTTTGTTGGCTCAAATTTCCCCCAAGCCTGGGTCGCCGGATCGGACATATTCTGCACCCCTGGAGTTGGTAATATTACATGGCTTATGTCACTGCGTTTACAGGCTGTGAATTGTATGTACGAGCTGTACTATGATTAGAAATTTCAATTCCTTAAGCAAATTTGAAGACATTTGGAAAATTAAGGCCGTTAATTTTTATTGCTATTTTATAATTTGATTTCCTTGTTTTCTTTTTATCTTAAATTAGCTAAGGGTTTAAAATTTTGCATTGTTTCTTTTTTTTTTATCTGTAAGTAAAAGGCCTACCTCATCTTCACTTCAGGTTCTCAAGTAGATTCTTCGAAATATGTTGATAAATTGAAACTGTGTTGCATTCTACGCATCTGGAACATTTGACTGAATTAGAAATTTTTTTCACCTTCTTCTGTATTTTATGAAAAATGTTTTGTTTCGAGGAAACAACATTTTTTTTTTCATTTATATATAAATAAAACTTTATTTCCCTGCTTGTTTTCAGTCCTTCTCCATTGTTAACGCTGTCTTTGTGGAAAGTTAATTTGACTATAGTAGGTCAAAGCTTCCTATAAGAGAAACGCAACAGTAATGGGCACTTTAAGGACGCTTTTCACCTTTATAAATTTTAACTCAAATGAAGTTAAGTCTTCTGGGGAAAATACAAATTTGTCCCCGAGTAATAGAAAATGTAACAGTTATCCAGTCATCAGAGCTGTCTCCTGATTTCATTGTACAATCTCTAATAAAGAATTTAAGAACTTTGATGCTTATTTCTGGACCAAGTTAAAAATTCTAATATTAATGATTAGCACAATATGTGAAAAAAATATTTACAGCAGATAGAACAGATGTCCTGTTTAAATTCTTGTTTTCCACCCCATCTACAGTTATAGTTCTTCGTTAAGTAAGTTAAAATAACGAATGGTTAAGAGATTGACTCTGAACTAAGCTTATATTGATAGACCTATCGTAGATTTTAAATCGTTCTGAGTTTGTTTCAATGAATTGCAACTTTATGCCACCAGAATAAAAGACATATATACAACCGATAAACAAATGTGTAAACCAAGTCCAGTATTTTATTTAACTTCACTTGTCAGAAGGATGAAATCTGGTAATCTCATTTTGACCCATGTCCACATATTCGAAAGACTTGAAACTTTGCACACGTACATATTTCGGACGCAAATATATTATCGTATCTCGAGTTGTATATTGTGTCCCAGTGGTCAGTGTTACCACCTTCTACTTTAAAAAATCAAATTGTTCATTTCAAAATTTAACATAATCGACACAATAGAAAAACAGTGTAGATTTTCCCGTCCCAAGAACCCAGTAATCAGTGTTTCCAACCTATTTTAAATTTCAACTTAAACAAACGTATTTATGCAAATCTACTTTGGTGCTAAGGGTCGTGTGTTCGATTCCTGCTCATGTCAAGTGGTCTTTATAGTGGACAAACAACGTGTGCATGGGTTTTCTCCGGGGTTCTCCCAAATTCCTCCCACTTTTCTTCATTCCACCAATTCATCCCATCATCATCCATCCGGCCTGAGGCAAAGTTGCCTAAATGTCTGAAAAATTAATTGCAAAATAGAAATCTACATGTGAACCTTGATTATACCAAATTTTGAATACATTTGCATTTGATTCTGAGTAAGGTCATACAAGTACTCCGGGAGCCGCAGTTGACATTATTTTTAACTTTTTCTTTTTAAAAAAAGAAGATATTTTAAATTACTCCCATATAAGTAGGGTGACCACAAGTCCCGGAAAATCGGGATTGATCCTGTTTTTAAACTTTCTTCCTGAAGTCCCGATAAACTACTTCGGGACACTAAATTGTTCCTGATGTATCTTTTCAAGCAGCAAATTATTTTCATGTTTGGATGTGTTTTCCTGGACATTTATGAAAACATTACTAAGATGGGTGCAACTGAAAAAAAATATGTCCTTATCTTAAAAAGAAAGTGAAGATCAATGGAATTCTTCACTTGGATCAAATGCCAGTACTAAGTGAAATGCCAGAAGAGTGGAAGACAAACTTTTCCATCAACACTGAGTTCATTTCTTCTCTGTATGCAAACGTCCCGAAAAGTAGTCTGAAAAAATTATGCAGAATTTATGGACACATTTTTGCAATCCCACTTAGAAATACAAATACTAAGAGATTTTTCTCCTACATAGACGTTCAATGGACAGTAAAGAGAAATTGAATAGAAATTGAAACAATGTGCTATATTCTAAATTTGCATTGACTACTCCAATTCCATGCAGGTGTAAATACCAAGGATGCTATTTGTTCATGTAAATAATTAATTCGAAATATGAATAAGGGACACAGTCACTCTTAAGAAGCTGTAGTTTAAGTACCAATGTATATTTTCCATCCATTTGGACTATCTGTTAAATAAATTAATTACTTCCCTTTGTATGAGATTCATTTATTGGCTTGACCCAAGACTCTCACTCAGATAATATGGCTAAATTGATGTTTATCTCAAAATCAACAAAATGTGGCCAGATCCAATTTACAGACTTTAATCCTCATCAATATAATAGAAGCACGATTACAAGTGTTGTATAATTGAATATTTGTTTAAGAAAAAAGTCAACCATGAAAACTAAAATTTTTCGAAACTAGAAAAAAAAAAGACTGTCTAAATCTCAAACAATATGCTGAACGACGCTTGTACGCTTGATGTTTCATGGTCATAACGTTGATGTCAGTAAACGAGAAAGTTAATTCACAGATAATTACATTTCTTGTGTACCTTTCAAAGTGCATGACTAATGTTCTTTCAGCAAATACCGATTCAATTGTGATATTTCGTGTGCAAAGTTTCATTAGTAAGTGTAAGGACTGGAAAGTTATCAAGAAATCTGTTAGCAGTGACAAATAGAAGCGCTGACTCGATTCGACACATACATTGACTGTCTGATGTAATATTAATTGTTAATTTGCTGTAACTAACATAATACATGGAAAAAAGAATGTCCCGGTTTTCAATTGAAATCCTGGTAACCACCCATAACGTTGTTTCTATCTGCACCAAACTTGAAATTTAACCACTGGAACAGGTCATAAAGCTACTCCAGACGCCGACGTTGTCATTGGTGCCAGATTATACACTAGATAAACTGCACATTGAGAAATCAGACTGTTCTAAATTAGGTGTAACGGCGCTGTAAGAGAAGTGGAAAGAATGCGAAATTATCGACTAAATAATTTATAGTACGTAATAAAGATTAAAAATTCACTAACATTAAAAACTAATAGTTTATATTAAAGTACACTAAACAGGAAGAAATAATAATAATAATACCACCGTAAATTATTGGCTTAGAATATTCTCCCCATATAACTAAAATTAAAGCATGCGGCATAAATACTGAAATGTAACAAGATTAAAAGTCAAGACAAAAATCACGCCCTTCCTCCCTCAATAGAAAAAAAATTGTTTAAAAAATCTTTCGTGTGCTCCTCATTAAAATAAAATAGATATCTTTTTGTCTAATAAATCAGCAAAACCATTTATCATGAATTAATTTTAAAATGATTGAGAAATGCAATGAAACAATTAGACATTTCCTGAGTAGAAAATGCTTAAGTCCTTGAAGACGGAAAGGGAATATTTTTGTCTTTGTTGGTTGTGTATTCTATTGTCTGGAATTCGAGTAATGTTCTGTCAAACTTCTAGTTATGGAGTAATGAAGTTAATTTCATCTCTGTTGTAAGCAAATAGAAACTGTGATGTTGGTTTGTGGTTGAAATGGAAGCTCAATCTATTTACTACTCCGTCTGCTCCAAACCCCTACACTTCATTCCCCTTATATCTGTCGATCTTGTGAGAAAGGCAGATTAGTACTGGAAGAAGAAGGAAAGAAAGACAGATGGCAGCACAGGGCATAGTCAGGAAATAGATTGGGAAACTCCGAAAAGACGAAATGATTTATCTTTTCCCCTGGAGATTATTTCAATCAAATCCAGCAAACCTTCCTCTCTTATGTAGGAAGTGCTTTTAGAAAGCTAAAGAATTTTAAATCAAGACATTTAAGAACAGTTGCTATGTTGGTGTTGACAATGTACTTGATTACTGCTAAATTTGTAACAGTTCAATAAATGAAGTAAACAGTCCTTGAGAGTTCATTTCTCTCTTAGTTCTAATTAACATACAGGGTATCCATAAAATAATGGTGCAAGTTTGGGAAGTTGATCTTATACATCAAAACAAGAAACAAAAATTCCTCTGAAGACATTTCGAAATGTACCGAGCTACGTCGGCATCGTCTCAAATTACGTCATGTCTCGATACATGATGACGTAATCGAAGGCAGTTTAGCAAATTAAATTCGAAGTAGTGGCTGATAAATCTATTTAAGCAATATTAATGATCCAGGGTGTGCCGCATAGACAGGTTACGCAACTCAAGTATTTTTTTGTCACGATATTAAAGGAAACAACAGAAAATGTCCCGTACAGAGGGAGTTAGGAAAAAAAGTACACGAATGATAGCAACAAAGTGAATGTTTGAAGATGCAATGGGTTAGCGCCCTACGTCGAGAATAGTTAGTCCATGTTCTCATGTGTCTTCAGTGATATGGTACCTTGGATAGCCGTGAACTGTGGCACACATACCAGTGCCATCTGAATACTTGAATCATGCCTTCCCGGACGGTCTGCCGCTAGGTGAGTCCGATGATGACGATGATGATGCACAGCAGGAATGATCTAACTGCCCTGCAAAAATACCACCAATGGAACACACGCCAGATTGACGTAAAGTGGTCGCAGGTACGGGGCTAAACATTCTTCCTGAAACGTGTTTGTGTCCCTTGAACTCTCATACGATGACCCATCTACAACTATCAGTAATTTCAACATGTTTCTTGTCTTCAACCTGTTTCGATTGCAAACGTCGTCGAAACATAGGTTCCCAGTGCACTTTGCACCCTATTTCACTCATCTTGCTTCAGAGCGAAGAGTTTAACCGCAAGTTAATTTATGTCCCTTGAAAGCTCATAGGTTGAGCTATCTACGATCATCAATGGCTTTAAACTTGTAGTGTATCTTCCACATGTTTCGATTGCAAACTTTGCGTATTTGGTTGTCTATTTACCCAGGTTCATTTGGAACTCTGGACCCAATTTGAACTATATTCCTATCATCCTATGGAACTCAAATTCAGTGAATACTATTTACTTCAATGTATAGTTCAATCCACCATGAGGGATTGTCTTCCTCATGGTGGGTTGTCTTCCTCATGTCTTCCTTCTTGGAGGGTTTATCTTCCTCCGGACCATTTTCTATAGGGATTTCGGTAGTCTCCTTTGTATTAGGGCAAGCACAGAAATCCGCTCTAAGATGCATTCACCAAACACAAACATCGGGTACTACTTTAATTATGGTTTGCTACGCCGTTAACACTTAGGTCATTTTATAAAGATATGGTACTATTTTTGATGATACCGGTTTATCTTTCAGCTCCTGTAGCTCCGAAACTTCGGATGTATCGAAAATTCTTCAAAGAAACTGTTTCTTGTTTTGATGTCGCGAATCACCTCCGGAAGTTCGCGCTACTATTTCAAGACCCCACTGTATATTTAAACCATAAGTTAGTTACCCGTATTTGTATCAAAGCACTAGAATCCAATCGAGTAAAGTTTATACATGGTTGACAGGCATGTAATGACAAACGGTTGCTAGCGAGCGCAGGGGGGTTAGCTAAAGCCAGGTTTGATTTTTTTTTAAATTATTGTTAACCTTCCTCACTTTCAAAAGCCCCCTCCGTGATTTTCGCTCTTTCATGTTTCTAAATAACCTAATATTATGTTTTTGCCCTGCTATACACACACGTCGATTGGAACTTCAAAATATACGCCTGGAACACCTATGCGCCCAATCACTTTTGCAAATTGCCACCCCAGCTAGCAATTAACACATCTACAACCAGACCTGTTCTGTTAGTGCATACCAGATTATTCCATGCCACAAATATAGAGTGCAGCGGTACGGGAAATTCTTGCGGACATTTTCATTGACTTGAAGCTGTAACTGTATAGCGTGTTGTCAACATTAGCATCAAGGGTTTCCAACGCCCTAAGGACGACACAGGTCTTAGTTTCGAACTTGACAAGAAGTCCGTGGATTGCAATTACCTTATAAACCAATCTTTTAGAGTTAAAATGGTACTGCATCGACAATACAATTTCTCACAAGTCTTGTTTCAAAGAACTTTTCTAATTCCTTATTTAATTGCTTGAAGCTAAAACGCTACTCAAATAACTCGTCACCACGATTCCAACCGAATAAAAACCCGTTTCAATCAACACTAACAGTTCAAGAAAGGGGTCATGATTTTTTTAAGCAGTGGAATGAATTCAACAATGGATATAGTGCAGAAGACGTTTCTCAAAGCGTGAGTCCCGAGGGGAAACAAAATGGTGAAGATTTATTGTCGATAAAAAGAGAATCGGCTGCTGCAAAACGCTGAATAAAGTCGTCATTTCAAGAACCTTTCCAACGAGTTTCATTTCCTTTCTCTGTCTTCTTAATTTCTTCCTCTTTTGTGGGATGTCTCTTTGCTATATTTGTTTCTAAGAAACAGCAAACGGAAGAATCAAAAGTAAATGGAGGTAATAACAGAAAGGAAATTAAATAAAGGAAAACGGATGGAAGTGAATGAAATTGTTTATTTCCGAGAGTCTATCTCCTTTACTCTACATAAACTACCACAAGAGTGCAATACAATATATTTCCATCTCAATTATCAGTCAGGAATCAACTTTCTGCTGTCAAAAGCGACAGATTCTCTACAGTTAGTTTTACCTTCTTATTCATCATGATTCTGTGCTGTCCATTTTCCTTATTTTTTCCTCTTTTGCACCTAATTTTTAAAATATATTTAGTATGATCTGAGCTTGCAACTGTGACTGTGCAAAGGTCGTGAAAAATCCGAGATATCAAGTGTTTTGCGAACACACCTTTGGGGGCAATGACCAAAAATGCAGTGGTCAAAACTTTAGTCTAGGTACCTTACCTGCATTTGCTAGGTGAGATTAAGAAAATTCCTGGGGAAATCTCCTTCAGGATGGTCGGCGTAAGTAGGTTTCGAAGCCACTGGATCACGGTCTGAGTCTTCTTTAGTGCTCTCAATACGTTGGATGTGTTTCATTACTTTTGGTGTTTTACCTTCATTCATACTTACATTGCATTCTCCAATATAGTGCTCCAAATATTCTCGACTTACGACACGAACTTAGATGGAGTGGTCAGTTCTGTGCTCGAACACTTTACCTCCAAGGTGCCCAGGAATACCAAGGACCCTCTCAATTTTATAGGACGCTAAGTCCACCTCGGAGCGCCAGGCATGTGAACACTGTGAGAAAAGTCTCCAGTGTCCTGGGCGGGATTTGAACACAGGTAAACCGATTCGTAGTCAGACGCTTACCGCCTCAGCCACGGCAACTCAAACTATCAACTGTCTAAAGTCTTATATCAACTGAATCACATTAAAATGCTTGATCATCTACGAAACAAAGACAATTAGACTTTCCGGATCACCAGAAAACTGAGTTATATTATGCCCTGCTCCTTCATCAGTTACAACACCTACAACCCAGGTATGAAAATTTACAACCAGCCGCATCAGTCATGAAAACACCTTCAACCACACCTGACATACCAAAATCTCTCTCACAAGGATGAAAGAAACGACAGCCATTAACACCAAGATTTTTTCCGAAGATGAGACTTCTTTCACCCTGTAGTTATTCTAAGGAGATGGGACATAGAGTGATCAGATAGTGAATGATCATTATATATTCCCTAAGCACAGACTTTAACAAGAGTAAGATGTGAGTTCAGATAAGTTCATTCGAACTGCATTGTAGTAGTTTTATGCACAGTGCCAGACTAAAACAGAAAATGCTATATTGTGCAATTGTTACAGAAAACCTGTTGCGCGCTATTAATTATATGTGAAGAGAAAACATTACCACCAGCGTAACTTCCCGGTAGATTAACAGTCAGTTGCAATTGTAACTATTACATTTTTGAAAAGCCCTACTGTAAAATTATGCTTTAATGTTATGTACCCTATCAAAAATTTTTATCATTGAAATTGCATTGAAATACTTCAACATATATAAAAGAATTAATACTAAAAGACTAGTAACTCAATACCCAAAAGTGGTCCAGGTAAAGTAGAATGGGCCCGCAGGGCCACTTTTGCCATGGGCCCACTGAAAGGGGTCACCATGACGGGACTTCTGGCTATTTTAAGCCACTTTCGTCCTTTTGAATTTCATACGAATGTGTTGGAATTTAAATACTGTTTTGTTTGACTAAAAGAATCGGATATCCTCAAAGACACAATGTTGATTTGATAGCTAATAAAATAATTTTGTTTAGGTTTTCAAAAGAGCACGCGAATTTAAATTACACAGGATTAGATATTAATATGTAAGAGTCAAATGGTAAAAGGTCTGAGTTTTAGGTTGGATTAATTTAAGCGAATTTGAAGATGGTTGAATCTGTTTGGAATTTAATCAATGATTTTTGTTTTCTGTATTTAAATTTGACCGCCTTCTTTTCCATATTAAATGCCGAATGCGTCCAGATAGATAATAAGAGCTAACACAGTTTTGTTTGTTAATTTGTATCAGACGTTCCCTGTAAAATCATTTAGTTAAGTAGATTGTTTTTGAGATTACATTTGAATATTTACTTTTTTGAGTAATTCTTTTTATATTTGATAAATGGCTGTTGTCCCACGAACAGATGGCCGTCCATAGATTGAAGTAGATTTAGTCTGTATTGAAAAATCTCTTCAGTCGCTACGTTAATAGCTCTGGAAATCTTCTCTAAAGATTCTTTGTTTTGCGGGATTCCCAAAGTAAGAATCGTGGAAGTCCATTTAATTATTTTATTTTGAAAGTCATTCAATGTGTTGTAGATGTGACCTTCTGTCTGCTGTTCAGTGTCATTTCTGGTTTCTTTATTTGTTTCTTTTGAATTTGATGCTACTTCATCCTGACTCTGTCGCCCCGGTTGATATGAAGTATTCGAATTAGCCCTAAAAATCTTCTGAGGAAGGCAGTCCCCTCTATTATTCGGCCTTGCTGGACAACTGGAAGCCCCCGTACGATGACCTTTGATTTTGCACGTAGCACAGTAATTTTTATCTACCGGTTTTTACACGAATAGCTAAGATGTTTATTGCCACATCTAAAACAAGAAGGATCATTCTTGCATGGAAACTGTCTGTGATACTGGTAACAAGTGTAACATGGAATTGGTCTGCCCGTAGAGATAGATTCTTCTACCTTATGTCTGATATATCCTATTGTCAATCCATTTGTAATTAAAAAGCTGACTAAATCC
>JAGDQP010026853.1:0-25512 GCA_022664845.1 Lepisma saccharinum
TAAATCTTCTGAACAATTCTTTCTAAATTTGGATTGCAGACATCCAAATTATTTACGCATTAGATGTATAAATTAAATTAAAATAAATATAAATTTATTTTCTATAACTTACTTCCATATTGACTGAACTTCATAATTTTTGCATATTTTGTATTGAATTTTGTAAAACGTAGTCGTTTTTAAATCATCAAACGATGAATATATGTATCAATTACTTCAATTATAATTTCTCCTAGTAACGTTGATTGTGAATTTCAGTTTTCATTATTGCAATAAAAATTGATTTTAATGTTGTATGTGTGAAATTGTTAGCCTATATTATTGCAAGCATCTGTGTGAAAATGGAAGAAAGTAAATTATTGAGTACTAGTTTTGAATTTGATTTTTATTTAATGACTTTTGGCATCTTTCGCTCAGGCCGCGATGGGTTAGGTAGAGGATGGGGAAGATATCGGCCAGGGCCTTTCTTAAGGTACCATCCCGGTATTCGCCTGCTGAAACTGAGGGAAATCCTGGGAAATCTTTGATTATTGGTAATTTTTAAGAGATTCATGGGTCACTCGGAAAGTATAACGAGTAAATATATAGTGTTGAAAACTAAAAAAAAATATATAAAATATTGAGAGAAGTATTAAATACTAGGATGAAAACACTTTGTGACTGAAAGAGACGAAAAACATTTAAGTAATATTTATTTCATGGAGTTAGGTGATTTTATTATTATTTGAAGTAGGTCTACTCAAAGTTCTCGGACCACTAAATAGACAATGTGCATACGCGTCGACAATCAAATGCAGAGTCTGAATCCATCGGAATTCCTAATGTATCACGGTGTACTCTCATCTATAGTGCGTAACGAAATTGTGATACTTACGTTACAGCGAATTGATTTAGTTGCAATAAAACACACTTTATTTTCTATAATACAATCTTAAATAATTTGAAGATATTAAAGTGAAGACAAGTTTCTATCGTCCGCCACGTTCCTATTAGATATCGTAGAGTTTATCGTAGCTTTTTTGATCATATTGTAGATTCCTGATTTGAAAAGACTAATAAAGACGAGTAACTAGCACATATTCTTTTATTTTTCAATTCTTCTCAACGTTGCAAGGGAAATATCGATCATCTAATTTTTTGACATAAGTTTCATTTGTTCCCACCATTTTATACCAAAACATAATGTAGCTTCTACACGCATTAGTGCCTCCATAACGTTACCTCGTATTACAGAAATTTTCAAACAATTGTCCATATCTTGGGTTATACTTTCCGGATTTAATTGATTTTTTTTAATTAGAGCTTTAGTTACAAGCTATATTTTGTGTAAGGACATTGGTTTCACTAAAACCAGTCGTTTCAAAGTAAAACATTAAATAAGAAAATATTTTAGGCTAAAATGAAATATTTTATTACATTTAACTGAAAAACTATTAGATTTATGAAAATATTGCTCATAAATAAAATTGTAACCAACAAAACTATCTTTAACTTGAAAAAGAATGATCGAAATCGGATAACTCAGAGCCGAGATATGTTGATTTTAATAAATATCGTCGGCCGCCATTTTGAATGTCCGCCATCTTGGGTAGCTACATTTTTGGAATGTCCATCACATATTTTCGTGCTCTATACATGCCAGTGTACAAGTGCTGAAAGTTTCATCTGGTTCCCCCATTTTATACCAACAACTTGTTTGGCACAAGAACTAAGTTTTTCCCCACTGATTTATAACATTACTTTACTCTCCTAACGCTTGGTGGTAATTTTTTTAGCTTCGATATATAAACAAATATCTCAGCTTGAATTGGAATAATGCTGTTATCATTTTATTGTACAAGAAAAGTGACAAAGAACGCGTCGAGAACTTCAGACCAATTAGTCTACTGTCAGCCGGATTTCGTCGTGAATTTAGCACAATGGACCACATACAAACATAGAATGAAGTTATGGAAAGGACTAATGAATATGAACTTCCACTATGTCTAGGATTCATAGATTTTGAAAATGTTTTCGATTTTGTCTCCTTGGCAGCAGTACTTAAATCACTTGAACGTCAAGGCATCGAAAGTGCATACATCAAATTACTGCGAAACATTTACTGGACTGCTACATCTGTCATTAGACTACATCAAGAAAGTGAAAAATTTTAAGTTGGAAGACGGGGTAAGGCAAGGAGATTCAATTTCTCCAAAACTGTTTTCAGCTGTCCTGGAAAATGTGTTCCAATATTTAAACTGGGATGAAGTTAGAATAAACACCTTCGATTTGCTGATGATATAGCCCTTTTTGCTTCAAGTGCAAAAGAAATACAACCCAGAATGGAAGAGCTGAGTAATGAGAGTTCGAAAATAGGCCTTAAAATGAATTTAAGTAAAACAAAAGTAATGTACAACCAACATGCTGCAAAGAAGGAAGTGAAGATTAACGGAGAGACAATAGGCATAGTTGATGAGTATGTTTACCTAGGCCAGCTCAAAACATCGAATGCCAAGTTGACTGATGAAATAAATAGAAGATGTAAAATGGCGTGGAGTTCGTTTGGAAGACTACACTTTATTTTCAAAAGCAAACTACCAACGTGTCTGAAGCGTAAAGTTTATAATCAATTTTCTTACCTGTAATGATGTATGGCTGTGAAACTTGGACATTGAATGCGCAAACGACTCAAGTATTAAGAGTCACACAAAGAGTAATTTAGAGATGTATGCTAGGAATAACTAAGAGGAATAGGAAGACAAATGAATAGATTCGCGCACAAACAAAGGTAAAAGATATAATCAAGACTGCCAAGAAGGTGAAGTGGAGTTGAGTCGGTCACATAGCTAGACGAACAGATGGAAGGTGGACGACAAATGTACTACATTAGATTCGTAGAGAAAAGAAACGACCGAGATGACGTTCAAATGCTAGATGGGTAGATGAAATCAAGCGTTTTTCAGGAGCTACATGGATGAGGATAGCAGCAGACCGTGATGTGTGGAAAGCAAAGGGGGAGGCCTTCATCCAACAGTGGATAAAAACGGCTGAATATTATGATTATTATTTCAACTTAAAGTATTAACTCTATGCAATAATTGAAACATAAAACATTCGTAATGTTAACTGAAAAGATTTTATTAAAAAAACCTTTGTTATCCTATACAAATTCACCACTGCAAAGAATATTCAATATGGACTATAAGCTTAGTCCCTGAATTAATATACCGACTACAACCTTGGATGGAGTAATCTGAAATGCTTTATTTTTTTCTTACTGCATTAATTTGTTATAAGTTATACCCAAGGAATTAACATTGTAACACTAACATAATAGCCCAAAATAATCATAATGGCAAATATACTATAAAAAATGTCAAAGAATGTCCAAGAATGTTTTTCTTCGCCAGACTCCAGCGTTAGTCAAATTTTCTTGAGCTTGCACATGTATTTTAGTCAATGTTCCTAGACAATTAAATTCTACATACGAAGAATTTTGGTAATAGATTACAAAATTTTCCTCTTCATTCGAGAGCACTTTCTTCATCTGGTGGCTCCTCGGATTCTACTTACTTATCTTCCTCTCCCGAACACTCAGTAGGTGCAATTTCGGATATTTGAGCCACAACTTTTACCTGTTTTCCAACTTTAAGAGCTGTAAGAAAATAACAGTTACTAGTAAGAAAGATTTCATCATTTGAAACAATGATTAATAAACACAAAATAGCCCAAAATGATAAAAAGAAAAAAATACAGTGTTCGATTTGTAGCAGGGGATGGTTGGGATTTCCCCCTCTCTGCAAAAATCTTCCCTGGCTCTGTTTACAAATATATACTTCTAGCCTGGCATATGGACGATCCAAAATACCGTATATACATACCTCACTAATTCTTCCCCCTCTCTGGTAATTGCACAAATCGAGCAATGAAAAACTAACATCAAAATAAATATTTGGTTTTGAATTCTACATTTGTGGGTATTATTGCATTCTTTGATATTCGTTACTTTAAGCCAATCAGTACTGAAACAGTAATTAATCTCAATAGAAAGACACGACTGAGTTATGTGATCCACGAAATACATTAACAGAGACCTTGTTATTGGTTTGAAAAGCGCTTCGTGGCCAAGAGCCGATTTGTGCATGTGAAAAAGGTTAAGAATATAGAAAATTTAGTTAAATGGATGTCCAGATGGTAACTAAAGATCGGGTGGATGGGCATGATCAGGATATCGTGAATTTGAAGAACTTACAGTTCCTATACTTTATAAAAACCACGAATCGCTATCGCTCGTGGCCTTACCTATTTTTAAGTCAATTGTTAATAATTATTATACAGAGTATTCCCAAAAGGTTGAGTAGTATTGCGGGCTCAGAATCATTGGACCAAAACGAGAAAAAATTACTTTAAACATGTGTGGAATTTCTCATTTTAGAAATATAGGTGGTCCAATTTTTACCTCATAAAATAAACAATTTTCGATAAATCATGCAAGATAAAAATACAAAAGTTGATTTGTATCATTAGGTCGGATTTTAGATGTTAAAATATGTTCGCATTGGGTTCACAGTATTTCCAACCTCAAGCAAAGTTTTATTCTTTCACACTGCACTACGACAGTTTATTGGATATTTTGAATTCACTAGTGATGATAAACACATGTATATATGAGGCACAAAATACAGTGTTGTAAACTGTGAATTATATCCCTAACAGCACACATACCTTTCAGAAACGTTGCAGTTACATAATATTGTAACATTGGAAACATAACAGTTACATTACATTACGTTGGAGTAATGTTTCAGTTTAGTTTCTTCAACGTGGAAATGTCCGTCCACAGAAACATTACAATGAAACATTCCTGTACATTACAATGAAACGTTCCTGTACATTACAATGAAACATTGCTGTACATTACAATGAAACATTCCTGTGCATTACAATGTAATGTCTCTGATACATTGCACTGGAATTGTACAACAAGCGACAACATATTTGTAACCACTCGTAAAATTTCTTTACCAAATAATTTTGTAATAGCTAAACCTATTGGGACACAGTTTTCTGTAACGTAAATAAATTACGTTCTCCAAGTTACAGGAAACGGCACTCAAGGTCTACCTATTCCAAAAGGAACTAGGAGAAAAATATTTACGACTGGATAGAAAGTTTTGGTGCTGATTGTACATAATTATTGGAATGAAATTGTGAAAAGTAGTATTTATAAAATAAATTTAGAACGAAGCGATCCCGAAATTGCAGGTGGACCAGCGACCGATTAATATAGTTGAAGTTTTCCCTCATCCACGGTAAGCAATAAGTTGACGGGGTGGTAAATTCGAATGAGGCCCTGACCTACTGCTTTCCACAATTGGACTCATGTTTGCGGGAAGGGAGTAGATGGCTGAACCCCTCGTGATTTTGGTCTAAAGGTTAGGTTAAATTTGGTTTGTTTGCATTCTAAAATGAATAAATAGCTTCTAGATTACGTAAGGGTAGGTTAGTTAAGTTAGGGCAGGTTAGGTTAGGTTTAGTTCCGTTAGTTTCTTAATATCCGTCACAGAGCGGGTCAGTCATCTATACCCTTGCATTTGTTTGCTGTAGTAACGTTGAGTTTTCTTAGCTCTCGATCACTGAATACAAGCCATGAGCAAATAACATTATACTAGGCCCCTTGAATAAACAACTAAGTTGATAGCCTAGACTGTCATGAATCCAATATGTTTTTCTTTTTGTTATTTATATACCACAAACGTGGGAGGTAACCGACGAGCCTCCATACTATCGATTTAACCATAGTATGCTATCAGGTTAGTAAAATTCAGGGGCTAAGTTCGGTTTATGTTAGCCAAAAATTGTAAAAATTACAGGATAATTGTAATGCTTGCCACGTGTGTCAAATTGTTGAAATGCAAAGGCAATCAAAGGTTTCAGCCATGGAAGTGTGATATTGGAGGCACAGAGTGAAAAGTACGTGCAACTATCTAACTGCTTCCGCGTTGGAGTAATATCTTTACGTAAGCACAGAATTAACGATGTGCATCGTGTATAATAAAGTAAATCTAATCTAACTTTAACTAACCTGCTTTTCTTCCTAGACAATATGTCCGTGAATTGTGTGAAATTTTGAAAAAGCAAAAGATGAAGTGATGTCATTAGTTTTAACATGGCGTTATATGTATATAATTTAATCAAATCGAGTACGTATTTATGGAATAATAATATGAGCAGTGGATTTCAACCGCCAGTCCGCGAAACTGTTATATCGCCCCTTGACAAATTAATACATTTCACTATTTAGCATTTATTTTGTATATTTTGACGGTTCAAATTTGAGCTTTAAGTTTACACTTCCTTTCTAAAACAAGTAGAACCTGAAGATGTGTTTGTTTCTTTGAGCGTCAAATAAACCTCTAACTTCCCGGTCCTTCTAAAGATTTCGCTTTTCCCTACAGTTTTCCGGTTCGTGAATGTTGAAAAACACTGCTAAAGAGCATAGAAATGACAACTATCTGACTGACATAAATTGCACTTTATCCTAATTATGTATTGTTCAAACTGCAGGTAAATGTTTATGACTTTCATTACTTGCGTCCAATGACACATTGTTTAAGGGCGTATCTGTGCTCTTGCACTCACACCACCTCTTGACTGTGCATCACATTCTGCACTGTACGTGATTCATTATCATAATTATATATCAGGATTCGATCCACAATATAACACGTACTATAGCGAGATCTTCCTACTGCTTCAAACTTAGAGTACGAATGAGCGCCCTACAAAAAAGGATGTTTTAACCTTAATGTTATTTTAAAATAATGCACACACACTCAATTGAACAACACATTGTTTACTAAATATAATTATTATCTTTGCACAACACATTGATAACTAACTATAATTATTACATTTGCACAACATGTTGATAACTAATTATAATTATTACCTTTACTAACTGGCTATAGATATATGCAATCAGCTTTCAACACATATATGCCGCCAACACTAAACATTAAACAAACGACGGTCAATTTGCAGTGCTCGCAAAGCCTTTCGGGAGATTTCGGTGGAACAATATTATAATGTACATGTTACTCTTAATATTCCAGTGAGCGTAATGTTGCGATTAAAGCGTCCTTGTAATGAACATGTTCACTTCAGGTGAAACCTAGAAAACCTGCAACGTAAATGTCGAATAGTAATATTGCAGATATGTTTCTTAAAGGAAGTGTGCTGTATGGGATAAGAGATGATTTTGAACATTTCATCTGGTATATTATCACAAAATAGATCATAAACTGACCATGCAAATTTAAGCTGAAGCGATAAATATGCCACTTTATTTCTGAATACCCTGTAGTTCTGGAAGCTATCGTCACAATATGTCTTCTCATTGTCTCGTCGGGATGAGCTCGGCTTGTGTTTGTAGATTAATCTTTGCTCTTACACTAGCCAAAGCTTGTGCTTATAAAACCCATATATTAAGCTTTGAATTGTGCTTATAAAGCCCACTGAGGTCCCCGGAAATCAAGGGTGCAAGAGTTTGTATAACACAATGCTTATACTTTGTCTAATGAAATCAAAATCACAATTTAAAGCTTAATCAATGTTCTTTTATTGAGGAAGGTCCCCGGTAATCAAGGGTACGATCCTCTCAATATGGATACACAAATCGAAGTGCTGTTTCACTGCACATACAAGAACTTATATAGCTTTTATTATATCATTTTACACATGATATTACATCTTTGTATCTAGTCCAGCTAAAATCAACCAATCTGGATTAAACTCCAGCATCACCTAGATACCATCCTAGTATAATAATTTGTATCACTCCACGGACATACTGTCCGTAAAAGTGTCTCATCCGAACCTGAGTTGTACTGGAATCAGGGCTCGAAATGGGCCGGAGCAAACCGGAATGCCACTCCGGTTCGTGAATAGCTGGACCTTCCTGTTTCGTTTCAATATGGTAAACAAAGAATAAAGACTATAATATTGATTTAACGAAGGTAAAACGTTCTGTTTCGTGAAACTTACCCTTTCGAGCCCTGACTGGAATTTACGTATATCACGGCTTTATATAATGCTAAATGTGCTGCAAATGTTGCACGTTGTTATGATAAAATGTTTATAACTCTCAGCGGCCAAAGATGTTCTCTTCAAACTTTCAGCATGTGATTATTATTCATGAGGGTATGTAACGGTGTGCTTCAGCAACACAGCGGGCAAGCTTGGGTTTGTGAGACAAGGTGCCGCGCATGGAATATAAGCTACCAGTTCCGTTCCTCTGAAGAGAAACGGTCGCCCGCGGCCCACTGGTTAGGGAAAGGTATTATGAGCTACTGGTTCCAGACCTCCGAAGAGATATGGTCGACCGCGGCCCACTGGTTAAGAACCTGAGTTGGTGAGCTACTGGTTCCAGACTTCCGAAGAGATATGGTCGCCCGCGGCTCACTGGTTTAGGAACCGGAGAGAAATGTAGTACCTCAAAGTGAGATACTGTCGTCTACCATAAGTGTTGGAAAAAGGGAGCAGACAAGAGGTGATGCCCGCACTGCGATATGTCCAACGCTGCAAGTTCCACTCCACGTAGAAAATCAGTCACTTGTGAAACTCCTCGAAGCTAGAGAGAATTTGTTCATCAATAAAAACCATGTGATTTGAATGAGTGCTTACTTTATTGCTGTAAAAGCAAAATCCACAATTTGTACCGATCTTACTGATCTAACGGCAGGGTACATGCTACCCGGGTCATACAGTAGCATACGACAAATTACGATGGCTGTCGATATGCATAATTGAATATCTATAAAATGAAACATTACTTTATATCAACAAAATTACAGAGTAAACTTATTTTTATATCTTCAGTTAATTGGTATTAAATGTTCTTTTAAAAAATAACTGGAAAACAACAAAAAGAATTTCTGTATATTTCATCAGCGCCATCTTTTAAACTGCAAGAATAATGCTATATTCACACACAGTTACTGAATGGTGAACGGACTGCTATTCAACACTGTTATAGATATCTTTTAATAATAATAATTATATTCATATGCGAGACCATCGCTCATAAAGGAATATAAGCCTTTATACGCTAATGCACTTTCACTTTACGCCATCGTTTTTGATTTTTCGAGAAATTTTCATTTTATTTGCCATTATAAAAATTCGATATTGGGAAGTCGAAGTCGAAGTCTGTATCTCGAAAACGAATAAGGTTTCGCCTTATATTTAAATTAACATTTCTCGTGTTTTGATCCGAAATTTATTTGCCGGCATATTCTCAACCTATCGGAAACGCTTTCTCTTTCATTCTTCCTTCTTAAAAAAAAGGGGGAAAAAATAAACATGTTAGGAGATGCAGACAAGTGTACAGGCACTTCATATTTAACATTGGAAGGTGGCAACATTTCGCCAAAGGCCTGATCGTATAATATGAATGAAAAAGGACAGAAAGGAGTGGTGCTAAAGAGTGGCCATGTTACCAACTGAAAGCAGGTAACAAAGTGGCCAGGTCATGGAGGTGGAAAAATTACTAAAGGGGCCGGAAAACGCACTAAATAGTGAAGGAAGTGGTAGGAAGGGAGGTAATTAGGGGTCGGTGAGAGGCTTTCCAAAGGAATAAGAGGATGAAGAATCAACGGGAAGGGAGGAATAAAAATGAAATAATAATAATAACACTGTCTGTCTGGTAGGTGTCTCTGTGCTCAATAGCTTTATTTTCTTAAACATCCTGATAAATTCAATGTTATGATTGGTTCGTACAGCTAACAGGAGATGCTGAGCCAATCACAGAATTTTAGTTCAGGAAAGTCTTTAATAAACTAATCTATTGAGTTCAGAAACATCTACCGGTGAGGTAAAGAAGTTTCTCGAAGTCAGGACGAAATCTGCAGATATTTGAGAAAACAGAATATTTCTGTGTGAACGGTTCTCTGTAGTAGTACGTACGTTGCTTCCTGAATGAATTCACCGTGATATCATCATTCTCTAGTGCCACTGACGATGAGGAAATATCTCCAAATATATAGTGATTCCTTATTGTGCTATGTATTAATTAGTGCACGTGAATTCCCTCAGAAAGCAACATATGAACCACTTCCCTTCCTTTATTCAAATTTTACCTCACATACCTCACTTCAGCCAGGGCATGTACCGGTTAAATCATAGATTTTGGTAATTATTTTTCTCTGAGCTTCTTTCTAATTTAAGACACCCGTTCCATTATTATTGATTTTTCGGGGGTGGGGGTGGGGATATCTTCCGAGATATTCCTTCTTATTGAAGCCCAGAACGTGGTATGCTATACTACTATTCATAAATCATATCATACATAAAAATCGTTCTTTTTCTGTGTAGTTTGTGATGTCAAAAGATTACACCTACACTCGTTTGTAATCTCTGTACTAGTTTGTACAGGGTGTACAGAAATTATGAGTGGCAACTTGGGGGTGGGGTGGGGGGTCGAAAATTTCAATATTTCGGATTTTTTTTTTAATCTTCTGTAACAAGGTATGTATTTGTTCTTTATAACTTCTAGTAACCACTTCCAGGTACTTTATCGCAAAATTACCTTCAAGAAAGAGGATGGGACTTACTTTCACTATAACAACAACGGAAAGTTGTTTGTTTTTAAAAAAATCGCCATATTTGTACGCTTTGTTGAGAAATGTCTCATTTTCTCTCTGTTGCCACTTGAAATTCCCGACTGTTACCATATGCCTAGCAACACTGCGCCTGTAAAGGCACCAAATTTTCACACGTGTTCATAACATCAAAATAAGACCAAGGATTATTTTGCAGTTTGCTGAGAAATGCCTCGTTTCCCCAGTGTTGCCAGTTGCTGTTGCATATGGCTGGCAACACTGCATGTTGGCAGAAGAACCAAACTTGAAGGGGGAGGTGTTCAGTCGCCAATAATTCATTTCAGACGTATGCGTACTTTGTAGAGCACCTGCTTACATCGCCCTGAGCCTTAGATGCCTAAAGGCCATAAATAAAATTCAATTCAAACCTACTTACATGCTAATTACGATCTTTAATCATGTGCTGATTATGTAGAAATTGCAATGAGCATAAAATCACAAGGCAGGCACACAAAATGTGAAAATTTCCTTAAATTTAGACACATATTTCTATGACCAATAAAGATAAATAAGTGAATCCCTTTTTATAGATAGTATTTCTTCACATCATTTCTTCCACAATGTAGTTATTGCATATTCAAGGAATTCCCATACTTGCAAAAAAGAGTCAGAACCAGCTTTTTAGGCTTTTATTTAACAATTAATTTTTCTTTAAATTTTTCTTATGACTAATAATTTGGAGTCCATTTTTTCCTTTTTTTTTAAAAAAAAAAAGTTACATGTTTAGACACCATATTCTAAAAATATTCAACGTTAAAAATTTAGATCTTTTTACATAGTTTGTAAACAATTGACTGGGTTGTCATGTGCAACCAACTCTTGGTTCAAATTCTACAGGCTTTCACATATGCAAAGAAATAGCGCTCACCTTGGCTGCGTACGCGTCACTCTGGTAGCCAGTCAATGCTTACTCCACTTTCTGCATGATGTGCATATTGGAAAAATGAACATTACAATGAAAATGAGTTATGATTCATGCATATAGTTTATTTTTCAAAGAACTTACCGCCAATAAATTTTGAAGGAGAGCGAGGAACAGTTTTTTTCTGTATCGTTGACATTTTGAATGTACTTTTCCAGTTCTTCCGATAGGTGTAGTTAGGGTGATTTACTACTTTTAGAATATTCGAGATTGGAATCGAACATATGTTCTTCTTCTTATCTTTGAGGGAATCCTGTATCCTCCACATAGTGTGTGCAGAAGCATGAAGAGAGAATACAGGTAGCAGCTAACAGCATTCTTCAGGAATTACAAATTATCTAGTGTCAGAAATCAATCAAGGAGGTGCTAAATGCTTGTATGGAGAAAAAATGGTTCTCATTTAAAAATGTGTTTGAAATTGTGTGTAATACATGTGCGATGGTTGGTTCTGGTACTAAGGTGCAATGTTGCCAGTCATACGCTAACAGTCTAAAATTTCCACTAGCAACACTACGTAAACGATGCATTTCTCAGCAAAGTGCAAGATAAATTTCCATCTTGTTTTGATATGAGGAATACGTGTGCAAGTTTGCTGAGACTTTTTGCAGCAAACGTTTAAACATAAATTCTAAATTAACGCCTGGTTGATCATAAATCTTGGTTAAATTTTAGAACACTCAAATACCTCAACTATAGTCTCTTTTTTAAATATAGGTTAGAATGGGTATTACATATCGTAATATCATAGGACACAAAATGGCTTCAAATACGCGTGATAACAATGTATATTGTTATATATGCTTGATGCTCTAATAGTTTACGAGCATTAAAATTATGTCATCATTGTTAGTAGTAGAAAAAGATATTTTGAAAGTTATACTAATTGTTGTTTGTTTAATCTTCTATAAATTCAGAATATTTACATTATTGTACTAATGGTATTTTAATAAGAATTCAAGAAATTTTTATGTTATGTGAAAGGATGTTCCTACAAGGAACTCAATTTTGTTCTACTCTTAGACTTTACAAGGGTGTAACAAATCAAATAGTCCCACTTTTAATAGAATTTACAGAATAAATTCTGTCCATAAAATATTACCAGTCTTTTTCTTTAGATGTACTTTGTTAGCACGACATCTGCTAAAGATAAACACTTTGGGCTACTGCTGTCATTTCACCAAGTATCGTCCCACTCAGCGTAGTAAAAATCCCTGGGTTATTTAGGGGTACCTTGGCACTTCGATATATATTGGGAGAATAATCCTACATCAAGTCACTAAAGCAGTGTGGTAATTGAAAGGGGGTGGAGGGGAGAATTTCCGTGGCACCTCTAGACACTTCCCCGGAACCTCATTGTCATTGAGCTTTCTAGCGGGGGAAAACTTGTTAATTAATAGCTTGATAAATGATATGAAAACATTTCATAAGTAAAATAAAATGAAATTGAAACAATCATGATATTCAAATTAGTGAAATGGAATTAACTTATCAAAAGGCAGTTTTTTTTATAGCAGTGACTTATCAGTACAGTCGGACAATAACATCTCCGACATCTTTGAATAGTCAGACCTCAGGTGTCTTACTGTCCGGTGTGTTAGATCCAGTGTGATTAATGATTTAAAGTCATAATGAGAGACAGTACTGACAGAGTTGGAAGATTTTCAATAAATCAGTTAAATTATTGAAGAGGTGAGTAATAGTGCTTCCTTGAAACGATATGTTGGATGTCAAAGATTGTGTGCATTAACAGATAATTTATGTGCATAATTTCATGTCGAAGAACGAGGTTTCTTATCTAAACTTTTTGTTCTGCATAAGTTATCAATCATAGCCAGCTGATGCCAAAATTTTGTACGGTGACCAGCGTGTGTTCTTTGTGATTGGTTATTTCAAAACTGATCCAGAGAATTCATTATCAGACTTCTTGAATTTCAAGACGAACGATTGTTAGAGATGAGCTATAGACATTTTATTGGTGAGAGATATTGTGAATTACCACAGCACAAAGGAGACAGGAATTTGCTGTTACGACTTTACAAATGACTAGTGTTAGAAATAAACTGAGCGTTGAAACATTGACTAACGTGTTATTCATTAACGTCAATCGTCTATCGTTAGATAACACAACAGAATTTTTGTGATTATTAAAAGCCTTTTTTTTATTCTTCAAAATAAGTTCCTTAGAATCAAATTTTGCTGCTAATTTCAGATTTGGTCGATCACGTAAGGTTTTGGTGCAAATTTGATTCATAATTTAAAGTTCCATTGATTTTAAGCATTAAATGTTTTTCTGGATTCTTTATAGGAATTTGACAAAGTAGATCTGATCTTAAACTACTTTTTGACGCTGATGTCAAACATGAACCCATAAAGAAATGGCAGTTGTAATTTTTGAAAATGCATAGAACTGACTCATAGTTCAAATTTATTTCGTAAAATTGAGAAAACATTCTTATCTGTGCACCCAAGAATAATTTTCTTAGAAAGAAGAAATCAGCATTCTCATTCAATTGAAAATGAGAACATGCAGGCATGAAAATAAAATCACTGATATTATTTTTAAACAGGTATTTTTCATTTTCAATTAAATGAAAATGGTGATATCTCAATTCTAAGAAAATTATTTCTCGGTGCGCAGATAAGAATTTTTTTCCCTCAATTTTAACAAAACCACTTTTTACAGTGCTTTATTTAATTTCATGTTTCGTTTTTGAATGTGGTAAACGAACAAAGTCGATAATGCCCAAGAAACCTACGAAATATAGTACCTTATGAACGAATTAAAACAGCAGAATAGACCTGTCCACAATTCCTCACATGTGTCAAAGAAATCTGTCTAATAAGCAGGAAATAGTCTCCAAACATATACTTTAAGTGCATGGCTTTCATTTTTACATTTTCTTTGAACACGGAACACAAAAATTACATATCACCTAGTCTAATGATTGTTTGGTATGTTCTTTATATTTGTTTCTTCTTCATCCTTGATATCACTCAGATCTTGAGCTCTGGAGAAACTGACGCCTATATTGCAATTGAAACTCTTGAAATTATCTAGTATGTTTTTTACCATTGTTTAGTGGTTAGCATCTTCTGATTAACAGAAAGGTTTGAACGACAGGTGAGATTTCATATATCCTTATTTAGCAATTGGGTTCACGGAGTTTGAAATCTTTAGTTTTTCATGAGTTTGTGGATTTGGCGACCCGCTCTCTTCGCAATTTATGGTGTGTACTTTTAGGAAACATTGTCGTTGCATACTGAGAATAGACTAACTAAATGTCTTAGTAGTGTTATTAATGCTAATATTGCAAGAAACAAAATATTTCCAATACTATTATAGCACAAGACAAAAAAGCTTGTAGTGCAAATAAAGAAATAAGTTTTCTGACAACGCCGACAATATTTCAATAAGCACAAAAAGAAACTAAAGCGTTACAATTTCGGAGGTGTACAAGCTCCTTCTTCACACTGAACTATACAACTGAATAAGAAAGCAAGCAAGCTTACTGAAGAAAAATTTGAATGCTTGGGCTATGACATCTTAATTTACGGAGATTCAAATATCTCGACTAAAAGAATCAACTTCAAAATCTGAATTAATTCATTTAATAGATGTTAACTAATATTAACTTTTTAAAATTTCAATAACGTTTACAATTGAACAATAATTAACATTTCTTGATTTATTCGATATTTAAAAAAAAATGAAAATAGGAAGTGTGAGTTCCAAGGTCTCTTAAAGATGAGTGTCCGTAAATTATTACTTTAGATGGATGCATAAATTACTATCGGCTTATCCGTACTTTTTAAACTTTGTATATAATCTCGTAATATATATTATAAAAGATTAATTCAGAAAAAAACTAGTACGTTTAGAGAAATAAAGTAATATGATGATATAATAATCTTTATGATTCATGTTTTTAATTTTATTGTTTATTGGATATATATTGGGATATTTGTGATTATATAAATTTCAATGAGTAAACCAGGAAATGTACATAAACCAGGAAATGTAGGGACAGAATCCCAAGTAGCTTAGATAAAACTAATGCAGTTAAAAGCACAAATACATAAACTAAATGTATGCAAATGGAATAGCAGAGAGTATAAGATCGTTATGAAACAAAGAGATTACGAAACGAGTCAATTACTAGAGGAACACAAACTTCCCCCTCACCTCAAAGTGCACACTACACATACGGCGATAGCTAGCAGGGATCTGTCTGAGAGAATACAGCTGAGGCTTGATGTTAGACGGGAATACTAATATAAACATGTCCTATTACAAAATGGGGCACAGTAATGGGGCTGAACTCAACGGAGAGGGATGGAACAATGAGGAGACAGATGCAGGAAGCCATACAGATAACAGTGGCAATCCATACAATACGAGGAGGAAAAATTAGAAAACTAAGGTTACAGAACTAACTAATGAAGATGAACTGAATAATGTTCGTGACCAGGAGCATGTTACAGAGGGACAGAGTGATCAAGGTGTGAAAACAACAATGGAAGAATTGTTAAAGACGATAATGAAAGAGCTGAAGGAAGAAAAGGTGTGAAGTGAACGTAAAGAGAAAAAGCGGAAGAAAAGTAGGAGAAATTCGAACAGTACCAAATGCAGATACTATACTGGTTAAACAATTTTCATGAAGCAATCCGAATAAATGAAAACGAAATGAGAGTAAATGAGAAGGAAACAGGAATCACGGGAAATTAAGCAATGACAGTAGAAAGAGAGAAGAAAATAGAAGAGTAAACAGGTAAATTAAATCAAAATGAAGTGAGGAGAAGAAAATGGAGAGAATATATGCAAAAGAGGGAAAAGATAAGAGAGAAAGAATTTTGGAAGAGGTAAGTAGAATTACAAAGCCAAATTGCAATCCATTAAAGGAGTAAGACGAGATCAAGGAATTGGAAAGAAGTCGGAAAAGAAAGAGAAAGAAATCGCCGAAACAGAAGAAATCAAACAAGAGAAGAGAAATGGGAAGGAAAGAGAAAGTGAAGTCGAAATACAAGTGGTTGATAAGACAGCTAACACAAGCGGGATATAAATTTACATGTGATAATAAGAGGATATATGTTAAGAGAAAAGCAGACAAAGGAACATTCATCAACAGCAAAAGGAAAAGCAAAGGGGTCAAGCAGAAGAAAAATTGGAAAAGAGCAAAAGAGGAAAATTGAAAAAGAGTAAAATTGAAAAAGAGTGAAAGGGGATCCGTACATAGGTCAACAAAGAAGTAATGAGAAGGAAAGTAAAATAAATGTTAATAATATTACAATGAAAGAGAAAGGGCATGAAAGCAAAGGAAAAGGTACAGGAACAAAATAAAGAACATGCGGCTATGGAAGTAAAACTAAAACACGTCAATATCGGAAAAATCTGATATATATATTCATGGAGTAATTAGGGCAGCTGAGTCTCCATACTTATGTACTATTCCCGATTATTTATACAATGGATCTGGAGCAAAATATCAGAAGGATATAGCTCACAAAAGGAAGAAGTGTATCATTTTCCATACAGATAATGAGGTACAAATACAGGGCTCTATGATTACAATTAGCAGATGTAGAAATGTGATTAATCTGTTTGACATGTACAAAAAGGGGTATAAGTGTAAAAGAAGAGTAAGAAGGAAAGCGGTAAAATGTTAAAAGAAAATACTGATGAAGATAGAAGAGAGGAGACAATTTTTTCATAATAAATTTAATTGTTTAAGCAATTATTAACAAATACCATTTACTTAGAGGTCAACTGTAAGCAGAAATTAATGAAGATGCATGAACGTCGTTCAAAGATAACCTGATAGATAAGACAATATAATAAAATACGAGAGGTGGAGAAGGGTATGATATAAGAAATGATGTTAAGAATGAAATGGAAGCAAATGTATGAAGGGAAACATTGTTGTTGTACGTAATGTTATAATATTTTGTGATGTTATTATTGATCTTATTATGAAAAAAAGAAAAAGATTCTTCGATTCAATGTTTATCAACTCATTTTTTTAATTCAATGTGGGGGGCATATATGTAATGGGTATTACATATCGTAATATCATGGGACAGAAAATCCCGTCAAATACGTGTAATAACAATGAATATTGGTAGACTACATTCATGTATGCTTGGTGCTCTAATAGTTTAAGAGCATTATAAAGATGTCATCATTGTTAGTAGTAGAAAAAATATTTAGAAAGTTATACCAATTTTTGTTTGTTTAATCATTAATAAATTCAGAATATTTACATTATTGTAAAAAACTTTTATGTTATATTTCATATGTTAAAGAATGTTCATACGAGGTACTCAATATGTTTTACTGTTAGACTATACAAGGGTGTGACAAATCAATAATCCAACTTTTAATAGAATTTACAGAATAAATTCTGACTATAAATTTTACCAGTCTTTTTCTTTTTAGATTTGCTTTGTTTGCGCGGCATCTGCCAGAGTTAAACACTCTGGGTTAGTGATGTAATTTAACCAATTGTTGTCCCGCTCAGCGTAGTAGAAATCCCTGGGTTATTTAGGGTATCTTTGCATATCGATATATATTGGGAGAATAATCCTACTGATAAAAAGTAATACGTCGATTGCTAGCAGTGATCTATCTGAGAGAATACAACGGAGGCTTGATGTTAGAAGGTAATACTAATTTAAGCAAGTCCTATTACAAGGCTTACTGGGAAAATGGCACCCAAATATACGAAACTTTCCAAAAACTACCAACTTTCCGTTGTTGTTGCAGTGAAGGTAAGAATCGCAGCCTCTTCATTACCTAGAAGTGCAATTACTCATCGTCGTAAACAAGTAAGTACTTCGTTACGGAAGGTAATACAAAATCTGAAGTCTTGAAATTTTCGATTCTATATTCCAAGTTGTCACAATTTCTGTACACTCTGTAAAAACGACAAGGAAGTAATCTTTTGATACTACGAACTACACACCAACATCTATCATTAAAAAAAACACGACTTCTTTATGTTAGTTAGTTGCTAAGATATGCTTTGTCAAATGTGCCACGTTTTGAGCTCCAAAAATTATCAGCAATAAAGTTAAGGAAAGCAGAATGTCTCTGCAAAAATTATTCCCCCCCCCCAAAAAAAAAAATACGATTCTCAGAAATTTCCATAAAGATATCATGGAAAAATAATTACCAAAATCAATGACTTGACCGGTGAAACGTTATCTTTTTACATGTTTCGAGGTTTTCGTAAACCTCCGGTATTCCCAATAGTGTTAACAACATTTTTTAGCTTATTTTACAATTTGTATTAATAAAAACTTTTAAAAAAATATAGGAGAGTTTATGATTAAGTACAGAAACAAGACAAAATTTGTAAATAATTTTAGATGTTTCGAATTGACCTGCTACTCAGTAGAAACAGGTATGTGGCGGTAAGGTAACGAGCAGTAGAACTAGCAAGAAGAATTGCGAAAAGATATACATTTGGAATATTACTTCATATGGTTACACAAGCTCCAAAATCAAATATAATTATTCTATGTTCAAAGTAATCGGGCTCAAAATATCTTTGGAAAGTATAAGGCTATGAGCAACAGGTGGTGAAAATTTAAAAATCCAACTACCAAATGAGGAAGTTGAAGGAAACACAAATCAAAACAAAAATGAAAATATAAGTGAAATTGGGAATTTAGTCAGTAACAACAATAAGGTAACAATGAAGGAAACTCGTATTGCAAGAAATATTGCTAAGTAATTACCAGAGAATCTTTTATGGTTAAAGACACGGGAAAAGACGTGAAATGAATAAAAACTAGTCAGAAACCTGTGGTAGTGAAGGTGAAAACAGCTAAAAATAGTTTTACAAAATATACATCCTTCAAAATATACAGTGTATCACCATTGGTAAGTTATTTGCTCTAGACGTATTATTTGAAAAGGAGCTAACAGATATGGATATAATTTGTTTTACAGAACATTGATGTAGGGATGAGGAAGTAAAATGTTTGTCGTTAACAGGTTTTACATGCAGTGGTTATTATTAAAAGATCAAATGGAATAGCAGGCGTTCATGTATTTTAGTAAAACCTACTTGAATGTAGAAGATTTCTGGATTATACGATGAAGAGCATTTCGTACGTTTTATTCTAGAGTTAGTAGGTGTTAATATACTTCGTAAGATGTGTATATAGAACTGCTGATCTCGAGATAGATATTTTTATTTTAAAAAATGGAAGAAATATTACTTTGTTACAATTGTTGACTAATGATGATTACAAATAACCTCCAACCAAATATATTAGAACTAACTAGAATAACCCAAAATTCAAGTTTGACCATAGATAAAATAATAATTAATGTCGCCAATTTAAAATATGACGCCTGTTTTAAATACTGTTTCTTTTCTAATTACAAGGCCCAAATTGTAAGATTAAGAAACCCATGTAGAATAAAGCAGTGCCCATTAGGATATAAAAATCAACAATGTATAATTAAGAGAGTTTGTGATGATAAAATATTAGTTTTTTTAAATTATTTATTTAAATCAAGAAGATTGGGAAGATATATAAGACCTCCAAGATCTAAATGAAGTATACAATATGATTTTTGAGAATTTACTTTATAACTTAGATTTAGCATTCCAAGAAAGAAAATCAGAATAAAACCAGTAAAAAATAAACCCTTGAATCACACCTGAAGTAAAAAATAATAGTAAATTAACCATTTACTATTATTTTTACGTCATCAATACGACGTAAATCGCAATCTGGTGTAAGCAAAGATAAGAATTTAGACTAAAACTTTCACATAAATCATGGAATAGTGTAAACATTTAGGAAATATATTAAAAACCATCAGAGTTAATTTTTGTGGAAGGGGCAAAGTACACAAGATATTAAAGTGTGAAAGATTTACCTGGAGAAAGGTTTATATGTAGAGCTGCTATTTTGAGATATTTGTAACCAAACATTTTTTTCAATTTACTATGGAATAAGTTACATAGATGGTTAATAGGAACATGATTTCTCTTTAATGTTCTGTATTTTTAGCATGAGTTCCAAACAATGAATTTGTTCTAATGTTATCAAAATATCTACAAGTTTTTGACCCTTTGTCTCATGTGACGACTTCGTTGTTTATTTTCACAGTAATTAGAGATTAAACTGCATAACTTAATTTGCATAACGAAAATAATTTATTTCTTCCATTATTGATATCGCATTTGACATATCAAAATATTTCAGGCCAATTTGCAAGCCTACATACGTTATCTCGTGACGAGAGCCAAATCGTAAGACTTACCAACAATCGCAGCGTCCATCCTCGTAATCTTCAATTTGACGAACGAATAAATCGCACTCGATGATGTTATCGTATCGTGCGGTGAAACTTACTGTGCTTTTCTATTGCTTATATATTGATCCAATTGAAGACTAAGAGAATGGACACTACAATTATCAGTAAGTCTAACTTTTAGAAGGTTCAGTTCAGGAAACATAATTATAATTCTTCGCATGTCTATTTGCATGCAATGGGAGATGTCTAACTTCTTTTAGATGTGGGTTTCCCTTAGATTTACTTTATCTGTCGTTATATTTTCCTTCTCGGTCAGTTAATCCCTGTCTATAACACCGCAATTCTATAAACTCGATCCCGTAGGATAGAATTTCGTTAGTGACCTCTGCTAGTACTTACTACCACAACCACTACAGTCAGTAGTATGTTCTTGACTTACGGACTAAACAATTGGTGATGTTTACTTAATTGTGCTAGAGTTCCGAAATAATTAACAAATTCCATGGCTTACGGAACTCGGAAGCTCACCGCAGTAATAAACGTTCGCCTTAGGATTCTATTCTGGGCAAGATCAAGCCAGTTTTCATCACGAACACCTACGTCTCAGATATCTCTTCTAATAATGTCATTTCAACGACTTCTCGGTCTTCCCAATGGTCTCTTTCCCTCCGGTTTTCCAACTACGATGGAATATACTATTCGTTTTTCTCGCATCCGAGCTATATGGCTTATGTATCTTAGTGGTCGCGATTTCATAATTCTTACAACATCGGGTGAGTCGTGCAGTTCGTGGAGTTCTTCATTATGTAACCTCCTCCATTCTCCGGTCGTCTCATCTCGTCTCGTTTCGACCCTTATATCTGTCTTAAAACCTTGTTTTCAAACACAGGTAGTTTATGCTCATCTGCTAGGATCATGCTCCAACTTTCGCAACCATGAAAAAAAAAAAAAAAAACATAGTGATGATGGAAACGAAATCATACTTTCCTAAACAACACTTAAGACTACATTGTGAGGGGCAAAGAATAATCATGTCATATATTCCAATTGTATCCCCAGTGGATAAGTGGTTACGCTCCAGGCTTGAAATCAAGAGACTTCAAGCTTAATTCCTGGTGAGGTTATAACTTGTTTTGAGTCCACTTGAAGGTATATGTCCTGTCGTTAAGGCCTTAACATTATCACTATTCGATGAAAAACAGAATATCACAATCAGTTAAGAGCACTTTGGATCATAGACCTGCCTCTGTGCAGAATATAATCTTTCTCATCGTATTCCAACAACAAAGTGAAAGATTCACATAAAATCATCACGAATCAAATCGTGATAGCATTTGAATAAGTACTTAGATATGATGGTACGATTGCTTCCTTTCTTTTAAATTTTACGCATAAATGTTACTTCTGCTAAATAAAATGAAAAAGTAAATTCATAAATATTTACTCATAGTAACTAATTTCGGAAGACTTACCTGTTGACCCCGTCGTACGTCTTTCTAAGAATTTTCTGAATTCTTTCTGTAAAAAAGAAAAGGAAAAAATAATTAAGTTATAATTTTATTTATAAACTTACATCTGCAGAACAATTGCACATTGTGTTGATTGATAAGAATTCTTAATATAAACGTGAATAATTTATCCTTATGTTGATATTTCCCATACCAGTATTCGAAAATGGCCAACTTTATTTCATTTTCCAATATAGACTTATTTGGAAAGTTTCTGGCTGTCTTATGACTAGCACCATCGTGGTTTCTGCACATTCCCAATCAATTTCATATACCTACATGTGGTTTAGTGTAATAGGTTGTTTAGCATTACCATTTATTATAACTGTGGTGAAACAATGGACTATTTTATCGGCAAGCGTAAGATAAAATCAAGAGCAACTAATAAACAGTTAAAGACCAAAAACCAGATGGTTTGAGCCAGGAAATAAAAAATAAAAGAAGAATGTTAAGTGAGATAGAGAGAAAAAAACATCCTTTACCTTGTACAAACCTGAGAAAATGTTCTAACTGCAACTCAAACGACCATTTACCAACTAACATAAAGTGCAAGGAATATCAAATTCAAATCGAAATTAACTCTTTAATGGAAGAAGATAACATCTCCTACAAAGAAGCGGTACAAAGGATCAAACCTAATGCGTCTCAATATAACAACAATGCAAAAACAACATATACTCAAGTAGTAGCTCTCAATAAAAAAAACAGATAAACAATCGATCAAAACTAAACAGAAATCTAATGACAACGCATCTCTAAAAGACAACTTCTTGGAAAACAAAAATAATACACATCAAATAAACAAAGTCTCAACCATCAGTGTACATCAAGATAATAACAAAAAACAACAAAAAAACTGAACTAGTTACAGATATCTCTCAATCAAACAAACATATCAACAAAAGATTAAAAATAAGCAAAAATGATTGTAACTTCACAATAATACAGACAGTCTCTTCTAATAGCAATATAAACAAACAAGATAACACCAGCAATAGCACTGAATACAGTGACAAATCAACTCAGCTAAATGCAACTCCTAATTTGAACCGGAACCAAAGTGATGCACCAAGTAAACTACAGGAACCTATGTTACATGAAAATCATTTGTCAGATCAGAATCAAACAGCAACAAATTCAAACAGTACAAATGCTCAACTAAATGCAACTAAAGAACATGAATCTTACGAACATATGTCTGAAGAATATAATGAATAGCCGATGTTATATCTCCCTCCTTACTTATGTGCAACATCTAATAATAACAGGCAATAACTAATAATATAAAATAAGCAATAACGTAAACATGGAAAACTACAATTAGACGCTATCAAAGTTACACTGTAATAATAACTGCAATTCTTTTTAACGAATTCGCTATACACGAGCTCTAGAAACTTGTTTGCGATAGAAAGAAGGAACGAACGAACAATCGAAAAGAAACAAGATTAAATAAACACAGATGTGAATTCTTTTATAATAATTAACGTCTAATACGTATGTAAGGAATCAAAATAATAAATGATTGAAGCTAATATAATGTGTTTGCTTAATTTTGTGCAGATCTCTAATGTGTTAAAAGGTATTCCTAATATGTAAATGGCACTTCTTGATTTAAAGACATCATTCTAGCCAAACTATTTCCAATAAGTGTCAAATTATCCAAGATGGGTTTAAATAACCATACTATTATTTGTGATTAAGTTCATAGAAATGATACCAGAAATTGCCATTTACACGTATGTGACGCTACAAGCCTGTTGGCCCTTTTTAGTCAGAAGACTGGAGAGCAAATTTTGATTTTTAAGCTGTAGTTAACACTTAAAAGATACCTTAAGTAGCAGGTTATGACTTCTACGGAAGATGAAAGTGGCAAGGGTATCAATAAAACAGTGTAGGAAGAAGGTGAAAAAGCGCCGGATATGACTACCATGTTTTCACAGATTTTGTGTACTTTGAGTTTCCAGGAAAATATTAACAAATAATGACGAATTAAATGAGTGGTGCTATGGTAATGTCAAGAAACTTATGATGAAGCTGGACGAAAAGAACAAGTTAATAATAGATCAAGTTAGTTAGATCAAAGATTTTATTATTCCTATCGATCATAAATTTGAAGAAAAGTATAGTACTCTAAATCTCTATAGGGTCAATTCACCGTTACGGACGTAACGTTCACATTACATAAAACTGCTGTTGACTTCTTTCTAACAACTTTCGCAAAGAATGTCAGGATTCTGATAATAAGAGAGGATCTTACTTTATCGTGAAGACAAGACATTCCTCAGTTCTGCAAAACAAAGTAATAAAAAATACAAAATTTCTGGCTACGGATGTGACAGTTAAAGACACCTTGTCACGTCCGTAACCTCCTATACATACCTTGATACAGACAGAACAGGCATCTTGTTAGGTAACAGAGTTTACTAATATACTAGTACATGCGAACTAACTTTGTGTCTGTAATATGAACAACATGCATCTATTTCTCTTAGTGTTATGATATTGAGAAGCATTTTATGGTTACGGGCGTGACACTGACTGGTGGTCACTTTGGTTACCTCTAGCTATGACAATTTTCAAGTTGAATGAAACTTCATGTGCTTCACATGCAGTGCAATATACATAGTTTATCCACACAATGTGTCACTTCAGGAGTGAAATGATGTATAAAACTTCTTGGTAAATACAACTTGACTTTTCTTCCTCATGTCCTGTTATTCATGGATTGACCCTTATATAAAAATGTATGTATGTATGTTTGTATGTTCCAGCATAACTCTGGAACGCCTGGAGCAATTTCAATCTAACAGTAGTAACATATTACTTACAGTCTGTAAAAAATACTGTGAGGGGTGACATGTAAAAATAATCGAAAACGACCGATATTAGTGTCAAATCCATAGTTTCAGTGTCGCTGAGATGAATAGTGACGCTTCCGATACTGTTTAAGTCCAAGTTCAGCCCCCATCGGCATAAGGGTGAAAAATAAAATGTTCAAAATGACATAGATAGAATTCATTCCTTTTCCTGTCTAATAGAAGATTGAGATAAATAAATATCCGGGCAATGCGGGTCTTCAACTAGTAGTACAATAAATAAGGTTAGAGAAGATTGTGATCCAAAATTCCAATACCTAAATAAATCTGTGCAGTTGCAAAATATAAT